>JAEUWS010001247.1:0-102093 GCA_018524945.1 Podaxis sp. C-F-92630
TGGTCTGGGTGAAAATAGGCTGAACTGGGATGTCCTTTGTTTTCCTTACACTTGAGCAATCATTAATTTGCCAGTGCCGCCAGGTCCGTTAATGTGTCCCCTCATTTCGGCCACGCAAAAGGGGGCATTGGTCGTGCGTGGACTACTCACCAGGTGTTGAAGGACTTGAGGGACCGGCCTGAATGTCATAGAGTGTGTCCATTCGAACCGTCCGTCGCGCGGAACGCCCGAAATGACGAAACAAGGACTCGAAGTGCATACTTGATGGTCAGAAACAGACGACGTCCATTATGCCAATCGGCACAGATCATAGTATCTCGATGAATCTGGGGAATGGCATCCCGAATTAAAACCTTGACCATATCTTCGTTTTACTGGATCTGTCATCTTTGCAGTCGAGTAGCCTTGCGATTAAGAAATGAGAATCTGATGTACAACAAGACAAAGGGCCATGCTCGAACCGGAACTCTATGTTCCATCACCCCGCCGCAACCGGTTGAACTTGGGTAATGTCTCCTTCAGGTAATCAGCATGCTTCCTCCGTAGGTCCGCCTCCTGAACCTTGCCCCTTCCGCTCCATGTACGTCGCTCCGCAGAGGGTCCATAAACAACGGTGTAGTCGGGAAGAATCTCATCTTCAGTCGGTACAAGGAGGCAAGCTGCACCAATTACACAATACGAGCCGATGCTAACTGTGTGGTGGACACGTGCACGAGTAGAAATCGTGTTGAAGTTCCCGATCGAGGGACATTCGATTCCTGTTGTGCGTCGCTAAGACGTTCAGTTGTTAATACACGCTGCAAGGACTCACGAGAGCCAATTTCGAAGAGATTGTCGTCGCCTATGCGCATTGTTTCCTTCTTCCTGTATATTTAAACTGAATTTCGATTTTGAGTGGTAATGCAAGCCGCGCCAGCTTACCTGTTAACAATTATAGCCCCTTCTTCAATAATGCAACCTGATCCAATAATAATAGGCCCCGCAATGGCAAAAATGGTCGCTTTTGGATGGATTATTGTACCTGGTCCCATTCAAAGAGCGCCCAAGCTTGAATACCCAATTTCCAGACGGACAAGACATGTCAGACTGACCTGAGCCAATGGTAATGTCTCCTTTGAGCTCAACATCCTGGCAAACGACGGCTTTGGAGTGAATGGTGAATTTATCACGTCTAAACGTGTCAGTTAGCACACATTCACGATCGAAATTGAGAGACTCAACACATTGGCGCCATGATTGTAGAAGGAGGGAGAGTGAGGAACGAAGGGACTCTATATACCTGCCAAGCAAGACCAAACAAGGAGATTGGGCGTTCGTCATCGCTACTTCCGTTACCTTTCACTACCACCCACTCGAACATGCACTCTCGCTTGTTCATAGACATTGATAGATTTCTCCGCATTTATGCATGCTATAACGCCAGCTTTCTTCACCATGTCAATGTAGAGTCAACTGGACCCTCAAGCACTATATATAGATTTGCAGCCATCGTTCTTTGTCCTTGTTTAGCGGGGGCGTTGGAACTCTGTTCCTGAATTCAGGAACAGAAATACAAATTTTGGATTCAACCCTTCCGCATGGACAAGTCTGCACCATGGACAGTTCTCAAAGGCACTCTCGCAATATGCAAGTCCGTCTTTCTGAATACTATACGTTGGACTCAAACTAACCTTTCCACAGCTGCTATTAGCGCAACCACAACTGGAGTGTTAGGCATCCTCAAAGGCCAAGAGCACTATGGCTTTCTCGCTGGTGCTGCCGGACTGAACAGTGGCATTACTGCTGCTGCATTCTTCAGTAAGCTCCATGATAATTTATCCCTCATTAACAATTAAGCAATGTTCCAGGCCTACGCGAATACATCGTCAGTCCCATTCTCGTCCACACCCTTCCAATGGAGCAATACGAAAGACGGCGACACGAACTGGGAATTGGCCAGCCTTCGCCAGAAACCACAAACACACCTACGACTTCCGACTCGCAGTTCTCGTCCATACGGAGTCATAAGGTGCTGGACAGTGCTGTGAGCGGAGCAGCGACCGGTGGCCTTCTACGTGGTTGGAAGTGTACGTGCATCCCTATGTCCCTATTTGTTGGGCTGAAGGTTGAATCTCGTTATATAGCTGGTCCTAGGGCTGCGCTCCCAGGCGCGATCACCGTCGGTGCTATTTGTACGCTTCTGCAATTGGGTTACAACGAATTTGGGGTTCAGCGCCTCAAATATATCTCCAGGCAGCATGCGCCAAAAGCTGGCTCACACCCAAATGCTAATACACAAACAGGGGCTAACGCGGAAGCTTTGGAATCTGCTTCTGCTGAGCAGCCACCGTCATGGAAAGCGAAGATACTTTCGCTTCTGGGTGTAAGGAAGATGTCGGAGGAAGAATACCTGGAGAGATTGAAGCTGCAGAGGGACAGTCATCTGGTGCGGATAAGGGAGCTTGAGCGGAAGCTGGAAGAGGAGAAAAAGGCAAAGGAGAACGTGAAATAGAGCTCTATTCATACCTCCAATTTATCTTGGATATAATCTATGCACCAGACATTCTTTGGTCAAATTGGTTTGGCAAATAATATTCGACATGTTAGTCGATACACCACCCGCTCATACTCATCAACTGAGTTCTTGAACAACCTCCGTGACATCAACCCAGCTTCCAAATATCGACGACACCTTTGCCCGTCTCGTCGAACCCTCCAACAACAATCCGTTTCTCATCGACAACCAGAGCATTCACCTTGATCATATTTTCACATTGACGATGCCAGATGGCTTGATATATGACCGCATTAGAATCACTGCCGTAGATCAAGTTGTAATGCGTAATTGCGCCTTTGAGCGTTGAAACAGTCAATCGCGTGGGGCTGTGAAAAGCGCTGTAGAAGGGTACAATCAGCATCGGGACGCCGTTGGGCATGCGCCCCGGAGTGTACTCACACAGCAACAATAGGTGCCTCTGCTACCGAGACAATGGAAGCGAGATCCAGGTCAAGCCCTCCCCACTTAGCCTTTTTCTTGCTTCTGGACGCCGAGGGCGTCTTTTCACCGCCAAAGCCGAGCCAGAGCTTCCCGTCTGCAGTGCCTGCTGCTACGATGCCGTTGGACGCGACAGAAAGCGACATGATGAACGGGGGAGACATGGAAATTTTGTCATCTTGGGTTGATAGACTAGCTGATAAAAAACGAGGTTCATCATCCAAATCACCATGGTAGGAGGAATACATAACGAACCGAGATTTTGTTTGGAGAGTACTTCGTCGCGCGAAACGTCCATGTGCAAAAGTATGGCATCGCAGCCTCCACTGACGAGTTCCCTGGGGCGTTCGGGTATCCATTCAACTGAGCCGCACATCTGCAACAACACGATATCAGTCACCCCGCTGAATCCTAGGAGACCCGATGGTTACACACAATGTCATGCTTGTTCTTGAGTTTCGATACCGTCTTGGTAGCGAGGTCCACGATCCCTACAAAACCCGAGTCCGTCCCAAAAGCGAGATGACTTTTATCCCAGTTGAGAGCGAGCTAACTGATACATCTCAGTTTTTTTTTTGCATAACATAGGGAAGTGGACGCACATCCTGCACTTCATCCTCACTATCATCATCTGGGATTGCATCAATAGTTTCAAGCGCATCATCATACGTTTGAATCAGTTTTGGCGTGTCCAGTTGGAATTTTAGGATCTATACAAGAAATCGCATCGACTCAGCTTAAACTCCCAACGCCTGAAGATCCTTTACACACCTGCTTCCCAGAAGCGATCCACGCGTCTCTGAACTCAGAACCCGATCGCTTGACACAAATGATCGAGGAAACCATCTTTCCATTGCCCTTCACTGCTCTGAGTACTTTGAAAGAAGACAGGTCATAAACGCGCAGGTCGCCATTATCTACGCCGACATCATTCAGCAAACTGCCATCGAGGGACAAAATTATGGGAGTTGACTGTACCTGATCCGGCGTAAAGATGGCCGGCATGACCGAACGCAAGCGCGGTAATCTGCCAAGTGTTAGGTGTAGTCAGGGAATGGAGCAAGGTGAATGAAGCCTCTGGATGCGGTGCGACTGATGCCGTCTGGTCAAGATCGGAGGACATGGTTAGTGATGGAAGAACAGATCACAAATTTTTGCTTGGCGCTCATCTCAGGTGACTGGGAGCTAAAGTGTCAATGTAGACGCTTCAAGTCCACGCTCAAATCAATATTTGCAGGCATTAGCTACTATAGAGTATCTCGAACGAACCCTAGCGTTCCTAGCGACGACGCGATCAACTCTAACACCCTCTGGCTCTCCCTCTTCTGCACGGCCTCCAATTCCTCCAGCCCTCCTTTCAGCTCCTCATTCGTAATCAATACATCCGCATGCAGACGTAAAAATACATTCATTATCGCTTCTACAGCCTCAAAGTCTCGATGCGTTGCAAGCCGACGTCCAAGTGCATGCATGAACGTGCTCAAGCCCTGCAACGATGTCAGGGATCGTAGCTCAAGTTCTAGCGCTGCTGGCTGCAGCGTTTTGGCCTGGTGGAAGAATCCTTCGTCTGGCACAAAGTCAACGCTCGCCGTCGCTCTGGAACTATATAACACACTCACAATCTCCGTTAGGGTCCTCCTCCATCAGCTTTTTCTGGAACGTGCTCTCAGCGTTGGCAGCAGCCTTATCCAGCCTCCGCGTAGGTTTTTTTGTCTCCTTTGCCTGGTTTTCTGCAGGCGCGAACCGTGTCTCCACCCCTGGTAATGTTGGAAGGAAGAACGGTGCCTTTTCCAGAGGTTTCGGTGGTTCTTTTGGTTTGTTGCGTTGTTGGATCACCTCCAGGTTCAGGAGGGTTTGCCATCGAGATCGAGGAAGTAGCGTCAATGTGATGAGCTCCCCATCAAGTTGCGGCGGTGTTGAGAAGACGTCAGGTGGCGCGTCCTGCACTGTTAGGGCTGAAAGGGCCTCCAGAGCTGAAACAACAGTCAAGTATACGCAGTAAAGGTATCTTCCGATTGATACTTACCGTTATCTTCTGCAGTGCCTTGCATGGATGGCAAAGAGACGTTCTGGACATCCTCCTCGGTAATACCTTGGAATGACACATTCGTATACTGAGCGCGATTGGCCCTGTGTCAGCCATATTAGTTTGAATACAAATTCCTGAAAGTTAATACATACCATAGAAAAACGCCGACACTATCAACGTGAGCGGTCGCCAAAAAGTCGCCCGTCGGAGAAAATGAAATACTTGTCGCAACGCTCGACGTTTTAAAAGCATCAATCAGCCGCCCAGTCGGAAGATCAAACGTCCGAATAATCGAGTCCAATGAAGTCGTCACTAACCACCTCGCGTCAGCAGAGAAAGTCTATTCAACGTTGATATGAGATCCAGACAAAAGCCAACCCAAGCAATCACACTCACCATATCCAAAACCCGACCCCGGAAACCACCCAACTCTCTCACAATCCTCCTCGTTTCAATGTCTACCACCCGGACAACCATATCATCGCAAATAACTGCCAACAGGCCACTGTCACGATGCAGCTGTATCGAAACTGCCGCCGAGGGTAATACTAGCGTATATTCCAATTTTGTTGTCTGGAAGTCGAAGAACTAAATTTGATAACAACGCCCGTGTTAGCCAAAACCAAGAAACTGGATGCGAAGGGTGCGGTGTGGTACTGACATTGAGCGTCCCGTCAAGGGTGCTGGCGATAACCACCCGATTCAAGGGGTCCGTTGCAAGGCCGGTGATGGCACGATCCCGCTTCTTAGTTCCGTTTCGTAGCCTTGCAAATGCCTCTGGAGGACATGGACCAACATCATATGACTTGCGTTTAATCCCCGATTGCATATTCCACATGTATATTTGACCAGTCGAGGCACCCGCCAGGCCGAAATTGCCACAGGCTGTGACACAGACATCCTATCGAATGCAGTAAATACATCGTGTCCTTGCGACAGAGTAGCGACACCTACCTTGACAGAGCCGAGAGAACTACGCTCTTTACCTTTCCCCTTTCCTGGCTCTGCGAAACCGAGGGTATGTTTACCGAGTCTTTTATTGAGAATTGTCCATGAGCGAGCGAACGTTTCGTCTGTATGTGCCGTGAGGATATCATCCCAATCCTTAGATCGCGTAGTTGAATATGAAATGGCATTAATCGGGGGGAATTTGAGGGAGGCAATCGGTATTGACAGGGAGGTTGCCTTCTTTGCCAGAGAACCTGACCACCACATCAGCACAATGAAGCGTCGAAACCGTACAACGAGCTTGCCTTGTGAAAGTTCAAAAGACCTCGAGTCTCTCACAACGGAAGTACACCTCAGACTGCGATCCCTCGACGCCGTCAACAGCTGCTTCCCGTCATCGCCGTAATATCGAATGAGATGCGGTGGTGCATGATGACCAGAACGGAATTTGAGGAGCCTAGGAGCAGATGTTGGTGAATCAAACAGCCATTGCTGTAGGATGGTCAAGGTGGTCAGCAGTGCAATCCAAATGTTCAACTGGGATACGAACCTTCACGCTGTTATCCTCCCCTGATGTCACTAGCACGGGTTGGCCGGGAATCCATTCTACCGCTGTGACCGCACCGTCGTGTGCCCCACGTATCATGTGCAACAGTCTGCCACCGTTGTTGAGGTCCCACAACGCTATGTGACCCGCAGACGAGGCAGACGCAAGGACGGGATGGCCATCTAGCAAAGCTGGATGATAAGCCCAAGTAAAACTCAGAGCATCGGCGTGAACACACCATTCCTAAACCCAAGAGCCCGAATTCCGCCATCCATAAACATCCGCATCAACCGCTCGTCAAGCCGGACGTCATACACTGATATCTCTCCAGAAGTAAATCCAATGCCAACTACATCAATTGCTGGCGATTGAACAAGAGCTGTGATGGCGCTGCCCAGAACAGGTGTCGTGTCAGATAACTCTGGCGACGACGTGAGTTTTGATAGTGAGAATTTGTAGATGTAGGTTCTAATAAAACACGGGTTATCCCTAAAAATGCGATGAGACATGGCACCACTCACTTGGTTTTGATGTTCCAAAGTTGGAGAGTACCCTGGCTACTGGCAACAAGGATTTTGTTGACGTATGTCGCAGGATGAAGAATGGAGGTCGCTGTGAAATCGCGATCGAACTGGATGGTAGATTCAAGCTCTGGTTCACGTTGGTACGACAGAGACATAATGACGAAAGGGAATTTCGTACCGCCGTCCGTAGTATTCCAGATCAACATTCGTCCTCCATCTTCAGTCAACGCGAGGAGAGAAGCCCCAAATATGAGGATATAGGAGAGTGGGGTGTCCAAAGGATTCGTAAATGTAGAAGCCTAGGTATTATGAGCCTTGTAGTACAGAATCAAGCCGGGCGAAGGACTTACTGGCTTACCCCGCAAGTACTTGATCGCATGAGGTCCAGAAGCAGCCCAAACCGCGTCACCGTCGAGAGCTAGGCTTGTTATTTGTTCTGGCGCATCCGGACCTGGTCGGAAAGGTTCTGAATATGGCCTCAGAGAGGTTAGCACGAGTTCCTCACCGACAAAAAGCAACCCCATCTTTCCTCCTTCCCACAAGGCCCACGCCTTGCCCAGACATGTCAAGATATGGATTCTTGGTCCATCAGTCGCGCCTTTGTAAGACCTCGTTTGCAGAACGAAAGGTACATGGTTCGTAATGAGTCCCAGAGCCCTAAAAGGTGCAAAGAGTCGCGGTTCCTGGACTTTGCGAGGCGTAGTTGAGGGGTTGTCTTGCCGCTGACGTTTGCGAGGTGGTGGACTTGTGCTATCGACGTTCATGTGTTCGTGCGTCATTTTTGTGGCTTGTATTGCAAAGCTGGGTGTTCCAGGGTGCTACCGTCGATCAGAACCTCTGTTCCGTAGCCCTCATAACTTTTTCGACTTATCACAATCCAATTTTGGAGATCACGTGATCTCACCGAGACCTGTTCTGAGGTCCCGCGGCTCGCCTTGACCTGAGCACAGCCAACCCAACCCGCTGCCAATCTGTTTGATCCTATGTGGATGACAATCCTTTTCATGCAGGGACTATCATCCTGGCATGGAAACCGTCAATCACCCTTGGCGCTGGCTCCGACGCTGAAGACTTACCGTCATCCTTCATAGGGGTATCTACTTATTCTATTGGATGGCTAAGTTTGTGGTGGCTGTTACATTCGAAATAACTCAAATAGCGAAACGCAGCGAATGAATGGCCTTGATTATGTGGCGATTCCACATGACGTTGACAGATCTCTCTTTCTACGGATGTGACACTGAATGCGTTCCGACTCGGTCCTGATGGATTTACTTAATCATATGCTATCCCTACACTCGACCTCTTTTGCTTTGTATCGTGACTGGCTAGGCGTCCTGAAGCTCCTTACCGCGAGATATCTTGACACTTGTCTCCAACGACCGCCTTGGTGTCGATTTGTATCACAGTCGTTGTGCCCGATGATCCCAATTTGGAAGGCACCGGGCTGTACATGGACATGCATTGCGCCCAACGTCTCCTGGATATGCCAAAATTAGCCTCCGACTCATTGGAAGTGTATATCTATCATGATTGGGCGCCCCTCCCAGTGTATAAATCTTGCAGTTCCAAGGACCAATCCTTCCTTTGGTGTCGCTTTCTCCTTTATCGAGCCGGGTGCTCATTCATTTATTTCTCTTCGCTTAATTTACTTTCCCTCCTTCCTGTAGTTTAATTTTGCACTCAGTATGAAACTCACTACGACCTTCTTCACCCTCTCGTTGACCTTGACTGCTATTGCGACACCTCTCGGGGACCGTGTTGTCTTTAGGAGGCACAGCGGTGTTCCCGCGAACAATGCGCGACGCTACATTCTCCAAAGGTAATTAGATTATCTCATATGGCGTTAAGTCCTCGACACTCACGAACCCATAGCCGTATGGATGCACCCCCAGCTTGCATCGCCAAAGCATCCGCAAGCTCGACCGATCTTCCGGTCCCTTCTAGTTCTATCGTCGCCGACCCTACAGCGACTGACGTCCCTACAAGTACTACGGACGATGGCTCTGTTGGCAACAGCAACACCACCGATACATCCAACACTGGCACTACCGGCAACTCGACTGACACTTCCAACACTGACACCACTGGCAACTCTGCTGACACCTCCAACACCGACACCTCTGGCGACATATCCGCTGACAACTCAACCGCAACGGATGCTTCCAACTCCACGGATACCAATACTCGCCGCCGCCGTCGCCTTGCTGCACGCTTTGCCCAGTTGGACCTCCCCGACCTCGCTATTGAATGGCAAACACTCTGCCTCGCCAGTGGGGGAAACATCTTCATCGAGCACTCACCTTGTGTCGAGCTCGCTGGTATCGGTGGTATCAACGCCCTCCTCGCGGACGCCGATCCTTGCGCACAACAGGACATTGCTGATGCTATGATTTCGTTTGCGAAGTCTCCAGGGATTGTGAACAAGGACGCCTTGATTGCCTTCGCGCTCAAGTACAGGCGCCATCCCAGGAACGCGATCAATATCCTTGGTGTCGTTCCTTCCACCTTGTATTGCCAGAGAGCACCTGTCAATCCTGAGCTGGTTGGTATCTCCAATGGTCAGATGGATGGTGTCAACCCGGGTCTTTTTGGTTCCCCGAATCTTCCGATTGTGCCTTTCGGTGCTAGTAAGTCATCTTTTCAAGTTGTAGTTTTTTGATTAACCGGTTACGTAGACGGGACCTGCCCCCTCGGTACAACCCCCGATATCAGTTCCTGCACCTGCGTGCCAGACTCGACCAACGGTACTGACGTCAACACCCCGAGCGATGGTAGCGTCGACGGTTCCACTATTACCGACCCATCTGCAACTGGTTCCGTCGACAACTCCACTGTTATTGATCCATCTGCTACCAGCTCTGTCGATAACACAACAGCCACCGACCCGTCTGCAACAGCCTCTGCTGATGATGCGACTGCCACTGACGCCTCTACCTCGAGCGACGACTCAACCCCCACCGACAGCGCAGCATCAGATGCTCCAGCTCCCACCAATTCTGCCTCTTTGGACGCCAGTGTCACTGATACCGCTGCCAGTTCAACTGCATTTGACGGTGTTCCTCCTGCTCCTACTGTCTCCCAACCCAGCGACATTTCGGGTAATGTTAATGACCCTAATGGACGGAGGAAGTAAATGGAGAGTTAGATCGTTGGACTCGGATCGTTTATTAGTGTAGTAGACTATGTTAGGCGATGCAAATGGAATGCATGCGTTCCACTTGTTGTAATGTAGGGTTTGTCCAGCATGAGTGAGTCGACCTGGTGCAGTGGCTCGGTAGCATAGTGTCACAGAAGCGAAAGTCCCGAATACACTCATCAATACATGCGCATCTGATCTGGACGAAGTATGATATTTCATGAAGTCATGGACCAGAACTGGAACCTGAAACGGTGTACGTCGGAGGCGGTTCATTATTTCCTGGTGACACCAGCTGTCTGCGAGTCACATCCTGTCTCAGAGTCGTGAGTTCCGCTCTCAGTCTCCGGATCTCCTCCGTTAAACCCGTAGGTGCCGTCCTAGAATGGCCCCTCCTTCCATCAGATGGCCCGGAGGAATGAGAAGAAGAAACACTGGTTTGGTTCCTGCTGATGGGAGCAAGTGCTCCCGATACGCTCGTTGTCGTACCTTGCGGTTGATAGCCCCTAGAAGATGTCATGGGTGATGGCAGGGAAGATTTTTCAGAAGTGGTGGCAACTATAGAGCCTTCCTGAATAAACCGTGGAGGTGGTATCGATGAAAGTAATTGTTTAGCCCGTGATTGGTTGGTTGGTTGATGCAGAGGACTAGGAGGACCAGGATCGAGGACGGGAGCTGAGAGGGGTTCGGGGACGATCACTGGCACATGGTTTCGCCGGGAACGGCAATAGAGCCAAAGGAGGATGGATAAACCAAGCAGAACACACAGGCCGCCTACTGCACCACCTACGATAGCCCCAGAATGGGCTCCGCCGGTGTGAGAAGGTTGCGGTCTTGGTGGTGATGGGGTCCTGTCAGGTTCTGTTCTATCATCCAGAATTAGATTCCTATGCTAAAATCAGAAAGGAAAGTCCACACACTGTGTATAAATTGCATAGTCGAAGCTTAGGAAGACATGGTATTTGACGTCGGACATAGATATGTTCATGTGATGTGGAGCTTGTTCGAGACCCGTTTTACTGAACACAGGGACCTGGTAGTCCCGCTGGAATGGTCGACTTCGGTCGCCTGTATGGTTGAAGTAGCCAACATGCTGGCCATCGACCGTAAAGTTGCATTCTGTGTTGACCGTGACCCCTTCCCCTTCAAAGTTGAAGAGAGTGAAGAAGATATACACGGCCGTCCCTGAGAGACAACCAATCAGCAACACATTGAGGGTAATGGGGACTCGACGCACCATTGAACGTGAAATCTATCGAGTTGAAGAGAATATCCTTATCAGGCATGAAGGTAGCGGCGGTGAACGTTCCATCGTGCATTTGGGTGATGTCGGGTTTAATGGCACATCCAGAGCATGTCTGCGTTGCCCACGCGATTTGAGGAGAAAATACTGGTACCTGTCCCGTATCCCCATCCCCTTCCTGGTCGTCAATCGTGATGTTACGTTCGAAACTCACAGCCGAGGGGAGAAAAAACAAGACAAGAAGATGCAGCATACTCTAGAGTCCTAGGTGGTCCTCTGGAGGAGCTCAGGCTCAATAGATAGGCGCTTCAGCCTGTGTGGGGTCAAAATTTATAATGGGTGGTATTTGCCGTTTCCGGGTGTTTAATCATAAGCCTGTGCTGCTTCTTCTCCAGGGCGCAACTGATACGTCGGAGCCGAGATGATGGAAGCAACATCAGCGCCCTCCTGGGATAGATGTGGCAGGAATGGATTGGTTCTGGAGGCCTGAGAAGTGAGTTGGTGTCGCAAATCGCAATGGAGGGTATGGAGTCTGGTGACATCCCTCTTGCCCTTGTCGTAGATAAAATAATTGCAAGGAAATCACGACACCAGGCATTTGAACGGTCATAAGTAAACCCATGCTGGTACCTACAGGATGATCGTCACTAGAAAGTGGAAAGCAGCCACTGCAGACTACGAGAAAGTAGATGTCGGCTGACTGCATTGGCTCAGTTTGGAGTGATGCATAGGGTTAGGGTTATTTTCAGCAGCCCCACTTCGTCATAGCCATCTCAGCGCCCTCAGGCTCTTGTTACAACCCGTCGCCATCGGCAGGCAGTACACGCAAATGAATGACAAGATTCCTCACGAAACTCCTGAGGTCCTTTCACCAGCCTCTACCTTCACGCCTCAGACGTTGCTTCTGGCCTCGCTTGTGGTAGCAATCCTTGGCATAGCAAGTACGTTCCTCACATACATTTCCTCCAGCATTGAACTGAATCCAAACCCAGTCATATTCTTCCTCAGCAGGAGAAACTCGCGTTCAAAAGGCACTGACCTCTTACTGCTTGGCGCCCCCGACGCTGGAAAAACATCACTCGTGACTGCTGTGCGTTCTTTTATCAGTCTTCACAAAACCGGAGAATAACCTCTTCTACAGCTTGTTTATGACCAGAGTTTACCAACGCACACATCAATTCAAACAAACTTGGCTGTTTATACCCTCTCACCGAACAAAGCTTTCCGTGTAATTGATGTTCCTGGTCATCCCCGCATCAGGGACCAGTTCCGGGAGCATCTACCCAATACGAAGGCCGTCGCGTTCGTTGTCGACGCAAGCACCATTTCGCGCAATGGAGCAGCCGTAGCTGAGTACGTCTTTTGGTGTATCATGGGGATAACTGATTGACCCCTTTTTCTGTAGACATCTCCATCACGTTCTTCATGCAATAACCTCCCTCCCTCCCTCGCAAACCCTACCCTCACTACTGATCGTAGCACACAAAGCCGACCTCCTGAGGACAGGATCGTCAACAACCCAGCATGAGTCACTCGCCATCAACCGAGTGAAGACTATCCTTGAACGCGAACTCGAAAAGCGGAGAGCTTCTCAGACCGGAGGCGTCGGTGTCGAGGGTCTGGGCGCAGAGGATGAGAAGACTGAAATGGGTGGACTAGAGTGTGGGGATGGAACAGGCGTCTTCAAGTTCGACGATTGGGAAGGCGGCGAGGTGTCGTTCGTCAGTACCTACGTTCGTCCAGGAAAGGCTTCGAGTGATGATGAAAAGAGTGGCAATGACGATGGACTATCGGATTTACGGAACTGGTTGGAAGATAATATGTAATGAGTATGTTTTCTGCTTGCTATCAATCCCAACGTCATGTAGCCTCCCCGAGCTCTAGCTTCTTAAGTCGTCGTTCAGAATATCTATCAACCCGGTCTGCTCGCACATTAAACCCACTATGTACAGGGGCATGCTACAACAGTGTAGCGCAAAGTCTCATTCCTACATACCTCCGAACCTAACTTACCGACCCTTGCTGCTGCCAAATCGCACCATCCCGCATCCAATGAACGTTCTTGTTTCCCCACTCCCAAACCAAGGCGGCTTTCTGCGAGAACAGTCATCCACTCCTCGCTTGTCCGCCAAGGCCTTCAGTCCGCCCTCGTAACGATCGATGCCTACGTGACAATTTCCTTGTGGAATAACTTCGACAACGACTTCCCGTTGTTCAAAATCGCACTAAAATTCTGGAAGCACAATGGCTTGCCACCTTGACGCCTTTCCGAAGATAGGGAACCGAGGAGGCTGTTGTACCCTAAGGCTTCCGCTGATGAACTCGACCGTGTTTCAACCGCTGTCCCCTTTGCACTCACTTTCAGGGACTCATTCAAATGCTCAGGCCGATTGCTGGATTGTCGAGACTGCTGCCATCTACCAGCTCAGTGATCTCGTACACGCCGTGTCAGATGGGTCTCCTATTGCGTCGGGGGGGGGGATCATCGACTGCGGAAAGTTTTATGCGTCCAAAATACCCGGCTTATTCCCAGACAAATCCGCCCGACCAAACTTTGCTCAACTCTTTGGTCAGCTCATGATCATTTACTCGCCACATCCTCCAACGAAGAGCCAGTTTTAGGAAATGCCTGCTGCTACCAGTGTTCCCGACGGAGCCAGGACGAAAGCTACCTCTCCCTAAGACTAACCTCAGCAAGTATGCGTACAAAATTATCCCTATTAAATTCCTACGTGGAGCCACCTCCTAGTACAGACAAATATCGAACAAATAATCTGCAAATTTACTATCTACCTATACACATCCCCCGTCGGCGCCGACATTGTTATCTTGTGGCTCACCTCACAACTCGTCTTGTGCGTTACCTGTGTCGCTCGCTTTATGCCATCCTACTTCATCTAGCCACTTGCGATAGCTAGTAATATCCTGTTCACTGGGCTCCTTGTTGTAATTCAACACGAGAATATAGCCACGCCGTCTGAAAGAAGAAACACAGACAATGCTGGTTTTCAAGCCGTGTCCAATGAGAAAATACCCCCTAAAAGGTCCGTGGTCTGAACAGTGCTTCAAATGGATGAGAAAAATAGACAAAAGATGAACAAGGTGGGTTTACCCAGTCCGCGATAGGGAATGCAACAGGCTTCAAGGGTTCTCGGTCCACCATGACTTTCAGATATTCGAGTAGTTTGAAATCTACTTCGTTGTGCGGTTCTGTGCGCATGAGGTTGTCTGGGGGGTCCTACATGTCCAAAGCGAAATAGATACTGGAAAATAATGAGAGTATAACGGCAAGGCCTACCTGTCGATGAAGCCAATCTACGAAACGCAAGAGCCCCATGATGTCTGGGATCCATCGGAAATCGTAGTCACGTAATTGGCCAAGAAGGCTTGGTTCTACCTCGGTTATACGGGACCAGCCCCGCCAAAGGCTAGCACCAGAGAATGTTGCAACCGACCGAGAAATAATTTGCGCGTCGTCCGGCGAAACCCACTTCAGACCAGGCAATGTTCCATGCCAATGTTCATTCCAACTAGGCCAATCTAAAGCCAAATTAAAAAAGTTACCACCATCAGAGCCTCCTGTTTTGGTGCGCTCACCGTCAGTGGTGTGAAACAGGGCCACATCAATTTTACACCAAAATAAACACGACGTTACTAGATCCATCCACGCCCTTTCCTTATCGATAGCGAATTTTCCTGAGCGATTGGCGTCTAGGAGAAAGTCCCGGAATGATGTATGGTAGAAACGCAAACGCCTATCGGAGGCTTCTTCAGGTGTAGGGACGTCGATTACAGAATGGAGTTTACGCAAGGCACCATAAAAGACGTTTCGATTGAGATTTAAGAAGTTGCAGAGAAATTGAGTAGATGATGGGCCGTCTGCACTGAAGTGAGTAAGGTGTGATAAAATCCGCCATGTCGTTGGAAACACTTCCTCGGGTACACCAGAGAGAGTCCGGACATAGAGTAGATCAAGAGCCGCCAAAGGGTTCCTGCTACCAACTTTTCCCACACGTTTCAGGAAAGACACAAGGATATCCAACTGCTCGACCGGGTTTGCAGTTATAGGGTCACTGATGAACTTGAGGGAAGTTGAAGCTAATGCGAACAGGCCAGAGGCGCCATCCGAAAGTTCGCTGAATTGTTCCTCGGAAGGCCATGACGAGGTTGTGACTTCCAGAAACCTGGCTTTGATTGTTGCGAGTTCATCCCGTAAGTATCGATTAACATCATCTCGACATTGGCCGTCTATAAGGAGTTCCTCCCGCCTGCATTCGATGCTGAAATCTGGTCCAGAGAACACGGACTTTAGGTGAGCCTCTGGCCGGCTGCAGATGAGCCAGAGCAGGGGGAGGTCCTTCTTCAGTCGAACGACTTCCCCGATCATCTCAACGATCCCGCATTGAGCGTCTATTCCATCACATTCATCCAGCCCATCGAGAAGGACGAGGAGCGGTTCCCGGACGACCTGATGACCCTGCATTTGCAAGATAGAGAACGGTTCGACGATGAGACTCCTCAGTTGTACGCGAGCTGCTTTCTGGAGAATGGTAGGATCGTTGACGATCCGCTCCGTGAGTAAGGCCTTGTACTCTGCAGAGCAGACAGCCAACTGGTATGCGAGGGTTGGGATGACACGCTTGGGATCGTCTCGACCATTGGATCCAGAGAAGAAAAAGGCTGCACCAAGGCGTCGTTGCTCGACACAATGTTCTGCGAATGTTTGGGCAACGGCTGATTTGCCGGTGCCAGCAGGTCCGCTAAGCCACATCATCCTCCATTGACGCTCTGGACCATCGAGCCAAGTTCGCAGCTTCTCGTTAATTTGAAGTCGGGTTCCCGGGTGGCACAGAGGCGGGGGATCTCGAGCACTTGAGTCGACGGCGGCATTAGCGTCAATGTAAGGGAGAAGACGGTCCAACACTGGTCAAGTTCAGTTGGCGGGTGCATGAGGCCCCGAGGTGTAAGGGTCATACCTGTGGTCCCGCCTGTGATATGCTGCATGATATGAGTCCGACTCATATCGATCATTGTGGGCTGATTGAGGACGTTGCCGGTAGCATTTGCAAAGAAACCTGATGATGATTGAATATTCTGATGTTCCCCTGCCACCTCTGAACGTGAGAGTGTGAGGTTTAGGTGTTTCTTTCGTGCGCGAGTTACCCACCTGTTGTGGTCTGATGGTACTGATCACCATGCGAGGTCTTGAGTTGCCTACGCTTAGGTCTGCCAGAACTTCCGGCTTTCGTTTGAGGGAGTCTGAAACGTCCAAGCCAGTCGAGCAACATGAATCGTCCTGGTCAGCAACAAAGCTGTAATATGATTCAACCTGTTGTACGGCATCATTCGACACAAGAATAGAACCCCGCATATAACCTATGGACTTCAAGTCTTCCCACTCAGCGATAGGAGGGTCTCGAGGGTACCAGTTATGAGTTATAGATTTGTTCCGGTCAGGCCTTCTCTCGACTTGACATAGATCCAGCACAATGCCTTCCCCTTGGTAAGTATCGAGCAATATTAAATTGAATCTCTGAAGAATGTGAGAGGAGCACCAAATACCAGCAAATACAGACAAACAGATTTGATTATATATTTCACTCTGTCATCTTTCTTGATCTTTTTGTCGCAGCCTTTTAGACAGTGCCCGACCCATCCTGTACTTCACTTGGGGCGAGGCGATTCAGGTTTAGCGCAGAGGGATGCCTGGACGGGATTAAGAGCTTACCCACCTGATCTTTGGTGGAATAAGTGTCAGGCCTTTCCTACACCCACATGTAATTTCACTTCGTTGTTCACCTCGAATTGAATAGATGACTACGCTTGCCTATCCTTTTCTGTGTACTTAGGAAAGGTAATTTTATTTCAAGGTAGAGCACTGCCTGCGGTTGAAGATGGGGTGCCATTCATGGGCCAAAGATGATTTCCCTCCAAGACAACAGTCCGCCTACCTCGTTTCGTCTTCCTCTGAGAAATCTGTCATTCGTTGGTCTGGACGTCGCCTAGGCACCCTCTTAGCGAAAGTGCATGAAATAGACGCGTGACAGCTTTCAAATGACGTGTCACCGTGTGACTGCATGAACCCTCGTCCTCACTGTTTCGTTCCACACAGTTCCACGTCGTCCCTCCTCCCTCTCTAATTCCTTTCTGTAGCTTGGGTCTCGTCTCACCGCTATCATGTTCATTCTCAACTGGTTTTGGGACGTTCTTGCGTCACTCGGTGGGTAATAAATACTTCGTCGACCTGGGCAGGCTTGTGATCTCTTACCTCCTACCTCGTGCTTGAAAATAGGTCTGTTGCACAAGAATGCGAAGATTCTGTTCCTCGGCCTGGATAATGCCGGAAAGACAGTGCGTGTCTCGTGTGGCTTCCTGTGTGGTATATGTTCCGGAAGACTGATTTGGGTTTAGACGCTGTTGCACATGTTGAAGAACGACCGGTTGGCCACCTTGCAACCTACCCTTCACCCAAGTGCGTCTGTCCCATCCCTTGCTATGTGGGTATATTACTTACGTACCTTTATTTTCCGTAGCTTCTGAAGAACTTGCCATTGGCAACGTGAAATTCACCACATACGATTTAGGTGGCCACCAGCAGGGTGTGTCTCCATTCTTTTCTTGTGCTATACTCCAAGCATGATCTGATATATATTACTTCGTGCTTGTAGCACGTCGCCTCTGGAGGGATTACTTCCCCGAAGTCGACGGAATCGTTTTCTTAGTTGACAGCGCTGACTTTGAGCGCTTTGCTGAGAGCAAAGCTGAACTTGACGCCCTGCTCGCCATTGAAGAGCTCTCAAAGGTGCCATTCTTGGTGCTCGGAAACAAGATTGATGCCCCTGGAGCTGTCAGCGAAGAGGAGTTGAGGCATCATTTGGGATTGTATCAGACGACTGGCAAGGTTCGTTCTTGACCATTTGTGTCGTATCTTCCGGAACGCTAAGTATCATGTACCATCAATAGGGCAAGGTTCCCCTCACTGACATTCGACCGATTGAGATTTTCATGTGCTCCGTTGTGCAGAGACAAGGATATGGTGAAGGTATGTTGGTCCGGTTATTTTGGGATAGCATGAGCGCTTACCCTCTTCCTCGCTTTGGTTAGGTTTCCGTTGGCTCTCTCAATATGTGAGTACTAATCGCACTAATTTGCTTCCTTATGAAGGTCACTGATGCATCTTCTAGATCTAAGTGCTACGTCTGCCGAGTAGCCCGTAATAGACCTTCGTTGCTACATATTCCATTATTTGGGACATTGCGCCCACCCTAGTATACGTAGTACTTTATGTCTCTTTGCAAGTCTCATCTTGGTTTCATATTCTTTGGTTTTGTGAACGTTCATTTCGCGGAGAGCAAGCTGAATGTTTGCAAGATGAGATCATACTTGATCCCAGAGGGGAGCACGAAATACATGATCTGTGGGAGGTGAAGAAAGCCTTCGTTTCCGGTATCATATGAATGCGGGTCTACTTGTGTAACAGCTGCTTATCGACTGCATCCTTCGTCAGGGATTCGGGACCATCACGAATCTCAATGACCTTGGATACATCAGCCTATCCGACTCTGTCAATTACTGCCCTTTACTGTAAGTCAACGGGCTGAACTTACCATCTTTTGGAAGTCAAGATAGGCACTAGCGTGTAACGTCAATAGGCCGGTCTCGGAAGATGTTGGCGCCCAGTTAATGAGAACGAGAGGGTATGACTTGCGTCCGTCCGGGTGGTTAAGTTCGTGTGAGAGTACGACGTAGCGAGGTGAATTCTCAGGGAGTTCTATCCCAGCAGTTAATCAGGTCCTTAGGTAGTACGTCGTCGATCCCAGTACCTTCAGCTAGTTCTTCGATGCTGATATTGTCGAATTGCTCGACTTCCTCCATGATAAGCTTGGCCTTGTTGATCTTGATGACGATTGCAGCACTTCCTTCGCTACGCTTTGCGAATCTGAACTTGCGGAGAGCATCTTTGACATCCTGGGGTATATCAACGGTGTGCGACTGGGGGGGAATTCATCAAGACTGGTGGTGGGCTCATTGTTGGGAATGGACTAACCATTGGTGGTTGGTAGAGATAAGATAAGCGTGATTACGAGCATCAGGAGACTAAGCGGTGGTGATATATCGGTAACCCAGTTCTGTGAATGAGTAATCCACCCAAACTCACCATGCCTCATAGGACTCCGTCCAATCATCCCCTCCCTCCTTCCATCCCTTCCTACGGGCGTGTCTTTCCCTTCAATGCCTTCTACTTCACATCCGTCCCGCGAACCCAGTTCCCGCTCACGAGGTCGATCACTAGGGCGTGAGACCCCTGTTAGCCAACCACTTGTAGGCCAAGCCGAAGAATTCATACTGCCAGAAGGAAGTATTGGCGAGCAAGCTGCGGAGCTGTTGCAGGAGTTTGTGCACCCTCATCATCGTACCCACGCGACAGACGATACGTTTGTCGAAGAAGGGTCTGAGGAGGAAGCATTAGGAAAAGCACAGAAACTTCTTCCTTGGTGGAAGCGGCCTTCACCGTGGTGGTACGTGGCGCCGCCAGTTCTGCCCA
Organism: Podaxis sp. C-F-92630; assembly: GCA_018524945.1. NCBI lineage: Eukaryota > Fungi > Basidiomycota > Agaricomycetes > Agaricales > Agaricaceae > Podaxis > Podaxis sp. C-F-92630. The sequence goes on from JAEUWS010001247.1 coordinate 19,950, forward strand.
TATAATTACTTCTTAACGCACTTTTTTCTCTCTCAGGATACTATGCGCAATGCCTTTCCCGGCGTTGGCCATGTCAGCAACGATCGCACCACGCATTGAGATCTATACAGTCCTCGCATGCCGCGTGATTAAGCCCGACATTTACTACGACGAATCGCAGCTCAACACCTCTCTATTCTCCACTCTTGCACCAACACGGTCCCAATTATGTGCCAGCGACCCGGTCGTTCAAGCCGCCGTCGCGAAACTTGCAGCTGGTATGATATTTCAGTTTTCATCGACATCACCCTATTTCTCTATTTTTATCTGCGCGCGTAAATCATCTCTGACGTCAACTTTTCCTACTCCATACCGGCTATGACTCTCCTTCAACGTAGCGATGACCACTTGCATGGGCGTGCTCAGCTGTTTGACGACTGGCTGGTGGGGTGCCGTGAGTGCACACTCTCCGCGCTTCTTGCCTCGTTTTCGTCCTAATCTGGGAGCCAGTTCTCAGATAGATATGGCCGTGCACGTGTATTGGGGATATCCGTTCTTGGTCTGTTATTAACAGACTGCAACTTTATCTTCGTCTCCCTGTTCCCTGATGCGGTACCTGGAGGCTATTGGTTCTTGCTGCTTGGTCCTCTCGTGGAAGGCACCCTTGGAGGTATTCGTGTATCTTCGTGTTGACTCTGAAATGCGTATATTCATGTTTCCTTAGGCTTCACGAGTGCCGTCGCTGCCATTCACGCATATCAGGCCGATACCACCAATGATCACAATAGGTGCGCTTGATATTTTTGTGCTGCCCCCTAAGTTATCCTGATGTGTACTACAGGTCGCGTATCTTCTCACTTGGTTTGGGGCTGCTTTTCACTGGAATGGCTATCGGACCTACCCTCGGTTCACTGCTCATCCGATCAACTGGACAAGTCTTATCCGTTTACTACGCAGCCGCCGGGACACACCTCCTATATGCATTTTTGGTCTGGTTTGTTTTACCTGAATCGTTGAGCATGTCCTACAGACTTCGTGCTCGTGCACGATACGCAGAAGAGTTACGGGCAAGCGCTTCTGAACGTAGTAGCCGCTTTGGCGTCAGGGTGCTGGTCATGTTCAAGAAGGTGTTCGCTTTCCTCACCCCCCTTGCTGTGTTCAACCCCAAAGTCCAAGAGGTCAACACGAACCCCCTCAAAAGGGAGAGGAGGGACTGGAACTTGACCCTCATGGCCCTTGCATATGGGTTTACAATTTCGATCATGGTGCGTGTTTTCCTGTGAAGATTTTTGTTAGTCTTCTGATAGGCTTGCAGGGCTCTTATCCGTATAAGTTCCAATACGCCGCACTTACCTTTGGTTGGACATCGGAAGATGTAAGTCATTCTTGACTCTTCGTTGCGAACATATCTGAAGCCTCCCAGTTGGGATATTGGCTTAGTTTGGTTGGTGCTGCTCGGGCTTTCTTCTTGACAGCTATTCTACCTGGTGAGCGAACTGTGACTCTCAAGATCTAGCATATAATGACGATAATGAAAAGTGGCAATCAAACTTTTTAAGCCGAAGCCGATGATTATAGAGATACCACAAACTTCTTCAGAATCCTCGCCTTTGGTGTCATCCTCCGATGGCGTGCGGAGTCCCCCGAAGAAAAAGGAAATTCACTCCCCGGCTTTCGATCTTGGTCTAGCCCGGGCCTCGCTGTTCATTGAAGTCGTAGCTTATACCTTTATGGGGCTTGCTCCTACCCCTTTAGCATTTACGTTGTTTGGGATGTTGGGGTCCATGGGGACGGCCTTTTCTCCTGCGACTCAAACGGTGACATTGGCACTTTATACCAAGCGTGGGGGCACCGAGTCTGGGCGGCTTTTCGGGGCATTGAGTGTCCTGCAAGCTCTAGGGTGTGTATCTCCCCGGCTGCTGATGGTCATATTCGAAATGACTCTTGTTCTAGGTCACAGATACTCGGACCTGCGATCTATGCCTTCATCTACGTAAAAACTGTCGCAACATACCCTCGAACCATCTTCTTTGTCTCAGTGGGCACAATCATCGTTTCCTCAATATTCCTCTCCTGTGTCCGCCTCCCTAAAGAGAGCTATCCACCACACGCTATGGCTGTTAGTGCCGAAGAGGACCTCGAAGAACCGAATATCAATTCTCCTGGAGTAAATTCCAGAAGCAGAGAGGCAACGCTAGTTGAAGTTGAGGCAGGGGCGTGATCTAGAATTGGGAGAAAATGGGATTTTAGTATGTCGCGGTCTGCCTATTCTAGCTTGATTGACGCAATTTATATATTGTTTGAACTACGCGATCGTGTTGTGTAATTGTCTTTATCACGGCCCACCGGCTAGGGAGCTCCTTGATACAATCGCATCAAAGGCGATGGAGCGGCTGGCTTTCTCTACTAATTCTAGCACACCGCTGGTGCCAGAGACCACTCCACTCCCTGGGTACTTCTTTTCTGGTTTTGATCCCAGAATTTACAACATTTGCGACAAAGACGGTGATGAGCTATTTTTATATCTTGATCTGCTCCTGGTCTGACTAGGGATGCTTCAGAACCCCGTTTGTGCCCTCTGGCCGTTAACGATATTCTCATGTCTACCAAAAAGTTGGTTAGCATGCACTACGGTAGCTCACATCGGCACTTCGGCAATTCCGCATTCCCGCATTCAGCTCGAGCTGATTGCTCTACTAAACGCAATCACCGTAAGTCTCGGATATATCTTCGACATCATCATCGGCTTTCTGCTCTGACACTGTATGGATGTGGAGAAGGCCACAACCCGAACAACCCGCCAATATATTCCTGTCGTGTTTTGCCCAGGATCTTTTCATACCGTCGCACAAGGATGCCTTCTAGTCCCCGATCGGCGACTAGCTTTTTGGATACTGTGGCATCCGGTGATGCAGAAGAATCAAGGATCTTGTATGGCATTTACTGGAGGAAGTAGTATAAAAGACGAACCTCATGCTCGCATTTCAGGCAGAGTATCAGCTCTAATTCACCTACAGGCAAGAAAAATTCGACAATGAAGCTTTGGAGCTACTTCGTCTCTTCCCTCGCATTCCTCTCTGGTACTCTCGCTGTGAATAACTTTGCAGGCATCACAGCGTCAAACGCCATCGGCGGTGCGGGTGCCTACACTTGCCGTACCCAAGCGCAGGTCAGTCGCTCTTCCTCGTCATTTTGTATGCTAGCTGACCAGCTCGACTCTGACCCTTGGTGCATAATTCAAATAACAGTGGAACGATCTGGCCAGTAATGCGAAGAACTCTGGGTTCAAGGCGATCAGGATTCTTGGGTTTGATTGCGATGCGCTCAATAGGGCTTCTTCAGCTGCCGCTGCTGCGGGATTGCAAGTTCTTGCGGGAATTTTCTTTGACGTGAGGCTTGGACCTTGCCCCCTTCTGGTTTTTGCTATACAGAAAATGCTCATGCCTGTACTTGTGTAGGGAAGCGTCGCATCCGCCAACGGTGCTATTGAGTGAGTTCCTTATGTTGCGAGGTTGCGTTGATGGCTCGGCAGTTGCTGATGGGTGTCTGTTGAATGCAGTGATCAAGTCCGACAGTTCCAGGCCGCTGTCCAGAGGTTCGGTGCCGGCCGCTATATTGGGTTGACCATTGGCAATGAGGTGGGGTTATCTTGGTATCCCCATCCAGATCCTGCAGCCACTAACGTTGACCGCAGAACTCGGACAATCCGAACAACATTATGAACAAAGTCGGCCAAGTACGCAGTGAGTCGTATTTCAATTTTGGACAAGCGATGCTTCGACTCACTTGACTCAATAGACACCCTCAGAGCTGCAGGGATCAACACCCCTGTCTCGACCGTACACGTTTGGGTAAACATCCGTGATAACCATGCATTCTGCAATGGTGATTTCGTCGGCGCCAATGCCCAGTGAGTGGCGTTCCCGCCAGACATTACACACTTCTTTGATGGGTAAACTCGTAGTGCCTTCTTCGATCCCAACACCCCAGCAGAACGCACAGGTGACTTTGTCTTCCGTACTGTGGTGCCCGCCCTTCGAAGTGCATGTGGCAATAACAAGAAAATCATCATCACTGAGTATGTACTCAGTCTCTTTTGAATCCCCCAAACACGCGCATGCTGATTCCGACGCTGCTTTAGATCCGGCTGGCCATCTCGCGGAGGCTCGAATGGGGCTGCTGTCGCTTCCCTTCCCAATGAGCGCTCCGCATTGTTGAATCTTAACTGTGCCTGCCGCGACGACCGCTCTATCTCGGTGTTCGCTTTCGAGTATGACGATCAGACTTGGAAAGGGAATGACAATGAGAGAAGCTTCGGTATCTTTGGCAAACTCAACCTCAACGGAGACGTTTTGGCACCGTGTTGAAGCAATGTATGGATATCGTAGCGTATTTATGAGCAGGAAGTGATTACAGGACTTTCGTAGTGATTACTGTTTATTGGAAAATGTTCAATTGAACGAGACAATGTGGTAGTGAGATTATCTGGTGGAATGGATGTTGAGGAATTATTCAGCATACTAGTCATCAACTTGAACATGCTGAATCCTCATGTTTATGCTCTGTCATGAATGAGTGACATAGTTTTTGGAACCATCATAGCTTCATGCTATATTTGAATGACCTGTTTCTGTCTTTATCTTTATATGCCTTGTACTGAGAGTCTTTGACTCATTTCTTATTAGCCATCATACAGCCCTTCAGTACTTGCTATATTTCAGCATTTCATTTTCTCTGTTACCACCTGCTGTATACCACTCTATCTCAGCAAGAAATGTGATGGGATGATTTAAGTCATTGCAAGTAATGTTGCAAGTAGATCTGCAAACAAAACATGTGTTAGCATTGAGTATTGTACAGCATGGTGAAATGTGCAGTCAATGAGCTATGAGCAACCACCTAGTCATGTACAACATAGGGTCCAGTAATGAACTGTGGAAAGGGTAGTCCTGGGGACCATGAAATGGTCAGGTGGGGTTATACCATATCAAGGGTATGTGCTACTCCTGTAAACTCACTCACTGTTTGTTCATTGACCATCAATCCTCATTACTCAACCAAGGCATCCAGTCCATCACATCACACTCAGGGTCCATTACCCACATCTCAAACCAGCCATCTGTCTGAAAGTGAGGCCAACCAAAAGACTTAAAAGATGGCTCCAGACTGGAAAATGCACCAGCAAGAGGATGCCCACATAAAGAACCTCAGGAGTGAAATGAAGCTATCAGTCAGAGCACACATTTTTTTAGAAAGGTTTGCACTATTAAAACATATATTCCAACTGCCACTCTTCTTTACCATAGAGGACTTGAGATTTTCCACTATTGCAATACAAAAGGTGAAGGATGTCCCAAAGCCCAGGGCCAAACCTGGGTGATACTTGTCCTTCTGGTGTATGAGACAATACCAGAGCAGTCAGCTTGTTGGCAACAAATATTGCATGCAAGGCTATGTATGGTTCAAACTGATTAGAAGGTGCATACTTGATCAAGGAGCACAATGTGACACAAGGTGTGATTGTTCCCACATGCTAAGATTGATGACTACATTTACACATACAGTATGGCCATCATGCCAATGAAAGTCAAAGCTGACGTGAGGATATTGGAAGCCCCAGTAATCAAATGGCACACCTGCACTTCTTTCCAGTAAGAGTATTAGAATTGGCAGTACCAAGAGCAACTTGGGGCTTTGTAGCAGGTTTTGTGCGAGCAAAGGTATCTTCTAGAGAATATGGAGGTGGCAGTTGTAGGTTGAGCTCAGGTGACAAAAGGCCCATTCCTGATCATTGTTTGCACTAAGCCCTGAGATTTAGTCCCACTATCCATTCACACTCAGAGTCATGTGTATATTCTATGCTACTGTTGCAGAACCTCCAAGCCACACCTCGTACTTTCAGTCCAGTACATGACTTACATGAACCAATCATCCACCCCAATGTCTTCACAACTATGTTCAATCTTGTGAAATATGAGTACCAAGACGGGTATCCAACACAACCAGCAACATACCCAGGATGCAAGAATTCCAGCTATCATGTCGGAATCCTCCCTGTTAACAACCTTCTTGTCCAACTGACCCGCAAAATTAACTGAAAACGTGTTCGTGATCCTGTAAGAAGCTCCTTTCCCATCCGATTCAGCAGCCAGCAGAACAAACTGCCATTCATAACCATTTGTCAATACGCCCCGTATATGAGTTTTCCTGCATCATCGTTAGCTCTGGATGCCACTAAACGAAGGTGACGCCACACTTGAGCTTCTTTGCCACTGCATAGAGCTGCGTAATAACTTGGGGACGATGATCATCAAGCGTCAAGCCCCGTTCACTCGCTTCGACAACAAAAAATCCCAACACTGATTCAATGTGCTCTGCGAGGTCACGGATGCTCGGGTGGTCCAAAAAGTATTCTGTGGTTTACCAGACATGAGACCTGGACGAGGACAAAGACATAGTGGGCGACCTACCGGCGATTGCGTGATCAGCAATAACAACGGTGTAATCAAGGAAGCCGACCAGTAGGACCTCATATCCGGTAGCTGTCGGTACGGTCACTGGAGAGAGGTTATATTCAACATTGAGCACCATCTTTTTGTTAGATGGCAGCATCATTGATGCACGGTAAAGGAAGGCATCGACCCAGGTGCGAACACTAGCTTCGGACTGGCATTGGACTTTGGTGAGAACAAGGCCACAATGAGCAACGTGAGGTTGTACACACGGGTTTCGCAACAAGATGAAGAAGCATGTCCAAAAATTTATGCATATTGCCAGAGTTCATGAAACTATCTGCGCCAGCCAATGCTGCAACTTTGGTGCGATCACCCACATCTGTTTTGATGCGAAGCGGCGACCCCGCGCGAATTTGGAGGCCGCTCACAATGTCAAAGTTGGCGGACGAGAATGCATAGCTCCGGCATTATATGAAATCGCTTCTCGTCGGCATGCAAGTCGCAGTCAATGACATACCTTCTCATCTTGGAGTCCATCCATTGCATGAGACTATCGAGCTGCGCAAGTTCATTGTCACCAATACTGATTTCCGGATTCGACTCGTCGTTAGCTCTAGGCTGGCTATCGTCGGACTCAATGACCTCATAGGTCTTGATCGTATTCCTAAGGTTTCGAAGGGCATGAAGGGCCGCGGCAAGCTCCGTACCACTACAGCGGGAGCGAGTTTTGCGCTTTTTAGATGCTTGTTCGCTTGCCATGCTCAAGTGCTGGATGAAGCTGGGTGAAAGGAGACAGGTGGATGCGACTAGGTACACGGCAAGTCCGAGATTGATTTTCACGCGCGTGTGCGGGGAAGTCCAGTGCTTCTCCACGTCACATTACACCACGTCACAGACCAGTGCTCAGATCTCATGTATGTGAAAACGATCCTCGTAGTTACCTACCAAGATGACATCCTTCAAGTTGAGACCAGACTTCTCACGAAGCCACCGCCAAAGGCTTTCGATCGCTGTGTTACGTGTACTTGGAAGCATAACAGAAGAAGGATAAACGTTCATGTCAATGTTAGTTGCATAAAATTCTCTGGATAAAATTTATGAAATACGAGTTAGTACAGCCGACAAAAGGCGTCAAACCACCAGGCTTTTCTAACGGAACGTGTACTCTGACTAAGGGCTTCCTTTCGCTCCTGAGGTTCTTCACGTGGGCATCCTCTTGCTGGTGCATTTTCTGGTCTGGGGCCATCTTTCGAGCCTTTTGATTGGCCTCGCTTTCGGACAGATGGCTGGTTCGAGATGTGGGTAATGGACTTCGAGTGTGATGTGGTGGACTGAATGTCTTGATTGAGTAACGAGAATTGATGGTCAATGAATCAACAGTGAGCGAATTTGCAGGAGTAGCACATACCTTCGAGGTGGTATAACGCCTTCGGTTGTAACCGACAGCGGGATCAAAGATTTTGGAGCTTTCTACTCCGGCTCACCATATGTATTGCCTTGATACCATCATCGGATTTCTTCTCTACCACCACGCGGGCATGAATCAGGTTGCCACCCGAGCAACCCGCCAATATGTTTCTGTCACTTTTTGTCCAAGACTTTGCCACATTGCCTCGCGAAAAATGGACCGGCAGTCAGCTGTTGACATCCGTGGCATCTTGCAATACGGGAAAAACAGAGGAACTCGAAGGCATCTACCGGAGCAATGGGTATAAAAGGCGAATCTCATGTCTGCGCTTCCCAACTTCAGTTCTCTTGAAGACAAAGAAGCATCTACAATGAGGCCTTTCAGTTACTTCGTCCCTTCTCTCGCATTCCTCTCTGGCACTCTCGCTGTCACCAACTTTGCAGGTATCACGGCATCCAACGCCATTGGCAACACAGGCACATATACCTGCCGCACCCAAGCACAGGTCGGTCGCTCCCCCTCTACGAGTCATTGAATGTTAGTTGGCGAGCTCGACTCTGACCATTGGTGCATAATTCAAACAATAGTGGAATGACCTGGCCAACTTTGCCAAGTCCAATGGGTTCAAGTCGATCAGGATTCTTGGATTTGATTGCGACGCGCTCACCAGGGCATCTTCAGCTGCTGCTGCTGCGGGATTGCAAGTTCTTGCCGGGATTTATTTTGACGTGAGCCTTGAATTTTTATTCCTCTTGGTTGTCATGCGGAAACATGCTTACGACGCGTTGTGCTTGTACTCATGTAGGGGAGCGTCGCATCCGCCAACGGTGCTATTGAGTGAGTTCCTTATGTTGCGAGGATGTGATAATGTCTCGGCGCTCTGATGGGTTTCTGTGGAATGCAGTGATCAAGTCCGACAGTTTCAAGCCGCTGTCCAGCAGTTTGGTGCAGGCCGTTATATTGGGTTGACCATTGGCAATGAGGTCGGGTCATCTTAAAATCCCATCCAGACCTCGCAGCTACTAATGTTGACTGCAGAACTCGGACAGTCCGAACAACATTATGAACAAGGTTGGCCAAGTACGAAGTAAGTCGTTATTTAATTTTGGACAAGCGACGCTCTCAACTCGATTTACCCTACAGATACCCTCAGAGCCGCAGGGATCAGCACCCCTGTCTCGACAGTACATAACTGGGTAAGCATCCGCGACAACCCCGTATTCTGCAATGGCGATTTCGTCGGCGCCAACGCCCAGTGAGCTGTTCCTCCCAAATGTTTTAATTAACTCTGACCAGTGAGCCTGTAGTGCTTTCTATGATCCCAATACCACTGCGGAACACACAGGTGACTTTGTCTTCCGTACTGTTGTGCCCGCTCTCCGAGGTGCATGCGGCAGCAAGAAAATCATTATCACGGAGTACGCATCAACCTTTGCTTTGAATTTTCCGAGAACATTGACTGATCAAGACATCCCATCAGATCTGGTTGGCCATCCCAGGGAGGCTCGAACGGCGCTGCTGTCGCTTCCTCTGCCAATGAGCGCTCCGCATTGTTGAACCTCAACTGCGCTTGCCGTGATGACCGCTCCATCTCGGTGTTTGCCTTCGAATATGACAACCAGCTCTGGAAAGGGAACGATAATGAGAGAAGCTTTGGCATTTCTGGTAAATTCGACCTCAACGGAGACGTTTTTGCCCCGTGTTAGATTAATGTATAGTGCGTTGCCGCGTTTGGAGGAAGAGGAGGTACTAAGAATCATGTTTAACTACTATTACTTATTTAGTCAATAGTGACATGATCTCTAACGAATATGACGTTGTTGCGGTCATTGGCGCTAATATCTGGCAGTATGAGAGATTGTAATGGCAATTGAGCGTCAAGATTCAGGTCCAGTGAAAATTAGACGAGCCCAGTCGGGTCTGACCGAGCTTCAGCGTTTACTTCGACCGCGCTCGAAAAAGTGGCACTGACTTTCAAACGTTCTCCGAGCTTCGTCGAGGCAGATAATCCCCCTTCATTCAATAAATTGTCAGCTTGGTTGCCACCCCAAACTACGCGTACTAGATTGCGAGTATTACATCTTGATATGAAAACAACATTACAACACCGCGAAAATGTCCAGAATCAATAAAACAAGCACACATATGAAGAGGAAAGCGACGGGAAATCCCCAAAGTTTAAGGAATGAAGATCCTCGAATAGCCATCGATCCTGTACAATGAGCAGACAACCGTCAGGTCGAATTCAGGTACAATAGATAAGCAGACCAGAACGTACGGCTGACGGCAACAAGGGCAACAGTGCTTTCCTGGGGATCCTCTCGCAGCCAATACTTCTCTACATTGATCACACATCACCAAACACCTGAGGGTGATTATGCAGAATGAGCAAACAGAATACGAGCCCAGACTCAGAAATCAACAAACTCACCGACAAGGCCAGCTAACAATATCCCTCGGTCTACTCGTACAAATGATACACATCGCTCGCTCCGACCAATCCAACTCCGCGTCCCGCTCCCCATCTGTGTCCACCCCTCGTTTTGTGGAATAAAATCCGAAATCCCAAGCATCCACATCCGGTTCCTCTGTGATCTCCAATCCCCACCTCCTACCCATCTCACCCCACCTCCGTCGTGTCAGCGGTGGTGCAGGGGCATTCTCTCTTCCTGTCGTCCTCGCCGAGCCGTGGACTAGATGACTCAACACCAGTCTACTGCCCTCATCAACCCCCTGAGTCCTCACGAAATCCGTGAAAAGCGCGATAGCCTCTTGTTCCCGCTCTTGTTGTTCCTCCTCCGACATTACTGAAGCATCCCGTTCCGGATGCATTAAACGGCGATCCCCTGCAACATCCTCATCTCCAACGTCACTTGAACCCCCACTCCCATCTTCATCCTCAGAATCCACATCACCATCCACAACTGCATCATCTTCATCATCACTAATCTCCTCTCCTCTGAGGAACCGCTCATACAACTCCCTCTCCCCCCTCTGCTTTTCCATCTCCACTGCATGACTCAACCTCGTCCCATCCACATCCGTAATATGTGGTCTATGCCTCAATCTCTCCTCAGCGTCCGCATCAACATATCCCTTCCTACTCCTCCACCGACATGCCCACCACCACATAAACCTCGTCAACCCCCAAAGCACCGCACTTGCCGCTTTCGAAAACCTCACCAGCTCCCGTAACCACACCCATCTCTGCCGCTCTGCACCCCTCCTCGCAGACCCACCCGCATTCGTCTCAACCGACCGAACTTCATTATTCCACCCTCTCAACGATACTGGTCTAGCCATCTGCCGCCCAGACGTCTGTACACGACCACTCGAACTCGACCTCGGGTCCGCAACTGTATACCCGGGCAACACCCTCCCAACACCAGACCTTCCCATTCGCACACTTCCGAACGTAGTCACTGATTCCGGTGGAGGAGGCATTCTACCGCGTCTCCGGACAAGTTGTGGTGGCGCTCGCACGGGCGCAGATATAGGTGCGACTTCATTACCCCACCCCTTCAACCCCGTAGCCTCCAAACTTGCCGTTCCGATCCTCATCAAAACAACACCCCACTCTTCCTCAAACGGTAGATTCGACCATGAGAATTGTGTGGAATCAGATTCCAGGTTGTCAGTGGGGGCACCGGTAGCTGCAATGCCAAGGGTCGTGAACACTCTGTCCACTCGACCGTTAACAAGAAGCTGTACGACTGCGTTGAGGAGAACAGTGAGGAATATGATGGCGATGAGAGCCGATTCGATAAGACAGGAGAAATAGTTCATTAGAGGATAGCTTGATCGAAATCCCGTTCCGGAATACACATTGTTATTGGGGTCTTTTGTTCTATCCGAGATGAGGGGAAGGAAAACAGCAGGATAGCCGCGGACGAAGAGTGTAGCGTGGAAATGGAGGAGACCGAGGAACGATGTGAGTGCGGTCGGAATTAGTCGGTGGTTGGAGTATTTCTTGGAGATGCAGAGAATGTGGAAGATGGTGGATTGGAGAAGGGGTATACCCATTGTGATGAGGGCGTGTGTATCTGGTCTTGCGGGTAGTCCGTCGGGTTTGTGTACATGGGAAGCTGATAGAGAGAACAAGTAGAGAACAAAGGAGTGGGCAACCTATGTGGCGTAAAATGAGCACGTAAGGAATAAATGTGAAGGTTTACCACATACAAGATTGTATGGAGACATCTGCCTGCCGAGATGTATCTCCTCCGTGGTTCCATTCGCCAGTTCATCCAGCTTACGGACGAAACTCTCCACGAAATACGCTAAACCCAACGAACAAAAACTGATCCAGCAGACCTCGTCCATGGGTTTATGCGAAGCCCAATGACCCAACCTCTGCATCATTGCAACCACCCGCTCCGAAGTCCACGCCGGAAATGTTTCGGGATAAACTCCAGACGTCTGCAAGATAATCAAACCCCACAGAAGGCACATCCTCAACAAGAGGCATAACGTCGGAAGTTGCAACATAAATCTTGTATGTGTGCGAGAGAGGTCGATTGGAAATATTGAACGATAGATGCGGATGAATACAATGGCGCGGCCGGAATGTCTTCCACGCCTCAGCATGCTTCTTCGTGGTAACCGAGACGGTATTACGGTATGATGTAGGCGGTGGAGGACGAAAGCCTAAGTATGTGTCGTGACAACATGAGGCAATGGGTAACGAGAAGCACACAAATCAAGGTCAGGCTCACCATGAGGAATAGGCCGAGCATGTAGCCGGAAGTGAAGAACCCGAGGGGACCCAACAGCAACGACCGCTCATCTGCATGGGACGCAGTAAGCTTTGTCTTTGAGCCACCTGTCTGGGGTTTCGCTGCAAGTGCAAGGGGCGTCTCCCAGTCGTTTGTTGCCATAAAATCAGAGATGGTCGATGGTGGTAAGGCACCCAAATTGAGCTCTGTGTGACTGGCAGCTGGTTTTGACCTGAACATGAACCGGGCCAGCAGCTTGCTCGGGAGATAGTCGAGGATGGAGGTGAGATTGAGACCGAAAGAGATGTTGTGGAAGGACGGGAGGTCGTCCATGGCGGAAAGGGCGAGCGACGAGTGCCCGGCAGACCTCATCTCCACTAACAATCATGACACCTACCGTCTTACCTAACCATCATCTCACATCCCTTCCACCACCGTCACCCTTTCCTTCTCAATTACCCCGTACCAGCTCAATACACTGTTAGATACTTTATTACTGAAGCTGAGTTACAGCCTATGATCTCGCAATCTTCTGTGCAACTTGGGCTTTAGCGCTTTAGCGGTGAGTACCACTAATGAACTATCAATTCATGAGGATAAATGACGTCATTTTGCAGTCTATTCATCCTCTCCCAAGTCCTCTGCCATCACGTTTGCAGGACACCGAATACGTTCAACACGTTTGGCGGTCATCAAATGCTTGATACTCTGTCCTATAGAGCCCTCCCCTGAGCGTGGCATTTTATGATGGGCATGTGTTCGCAGCCGGTAGGCGTCTACCTAACGAGATTTCTGCCTAGAATTCATCGGTCACCTTCCGTCTTCTGCGCTCTGGAGACCATCCACCTCCTTAACGGATACCTTCGCCTTTCACTACCTGCTCATAATCCCTCTGTTAAGGTTCCGTCAGCCTCTCCTTCGCTTTCCCAGTCTCAGCAATTTCTCACTCTCTGCCAAGCTGGAATTCCTGAGTTATTCGGGTTCTATGCTAGCCTCGAGCCAAGTTGGGCTAAGGTGCCCGCCAGCGACCTGGGCTAATTGTATGACAAATTAAATTGGATTATGTTGTCGACACCATCTGACAATACTAAAAGTACCAAAGCAGCTAGACGAGCACTAGATCACCGGCCAATCCTCATCCGCTGGGCACGAGTAGCCTAGAGAGATACAAGAATCAGTCGCAGTCTTATCGCCTAGTCAAATACCGACTCACCCTTCTGCGCTTCTTCAGCCTACACACACAAAGGGACCCATCGTTAGAAACAACCTCCATGCATCGAATAAAAACCACTTACTTATGTTTCTTCATCTTCTTTCTCCTCTTCCTCTTCACACTATCCAACATAACCTCTTCCCACTCCCTATCCCACTGCTCCTGCAACTGAACCCTCTCCGCATCCTTACTCACATCAAGCCCCAAAGTCCTCAGCGTCTCCTCCCACGAAACAACAGCACCAACCCGATTCATAGTCATCGTATGATGCAACTGCCGTGCAGCCTCCGCATCACCATCCACACCCGCAACAGGCGCAAACGACCCATCCAAATTCAAAGTCGAAAACGGCGACGGCGGCAATTTATCCATATCAGCTGCACTATTATCACCCCCTGTCACCTGTTCAAGTATAGATGAGCGGAGCAGTGGTGCGTCTGCAGGGGCTGACGAGAGAATGGACTGCGGGTTGGATATGAGCAGGAGTGGCCGGTGCAGGGAGAAGAACTGGTGAATCTTGAAGTCCTTTGGATTGACGATGGGATGCTGGTTTAGGTAGTTATGGTACGGATTTGGGGGGTACCCTTGCAGGTATGACGAAGACGCGCGATTCCGGAATGGCTGAGCAGCTGCATCGTGGCTTGGTTCCGGGGACGCAGGGCTCGAGGTAGGTTTGGCATTAGGTGTAGAAGAGGTATTATTGCTCGATGTAGCCTTCGTGGATGCGGACGAGGCTTTAGTTGAGGAATCCTTGGGGTTTCTATCCGAGGAGTCAGACTTGCTCTTTGCTGTCGCGACTGGTGACTTTGAAGATTTGGAGGAGTTAAAGTAACGTCCGCCACCGAAGGAGGAGTATGAACGGCGTGTTGCCGGTATATGATGGAAGAGACGGGCGAGGGCAGACATGGTCGCCCTGCTACCTCGAATGTGTGTGCTGTATCGTGTCGAAGCTGGACTCTAGACAAAACGAGAACCATCCAAAAAATACGGCACCCACGGTCATCACGTGACATGCCCCTGCCACTTGCTCAGCGTCCATCATCCTGACCAGTTACTGACAGACAGCTGCTCCCCGCTTCCTCCCCGATAAACAACCTATCTGACCATTGCCCTGCACAATCATGTAACAGTAACTATCTCCCCTTTACCATCCTTCAATATAACAACTTCGCACTCAATCTTCTCCCCCGTGTCCAAGCAAACAACATCCGTCGGGTCAATAGAGCTTGTCTTTATCTGCCTCTTCTCAAAAAACGACCGACCAAGCACAACATCAAAGTGCGGCTCCTCTGAAAGATAAACCTGGATATTTGTCACCGTTGGTTTCGCTCTGACCTCGTTCCGCTGTTGGTCTTGGTTAGGATGCTGGTGGCGGGCATGATGATGGTGGTGATGGTGTCGTACCCGATTGGCATTAACCCCATTGGTCCCATTGATCTGAGGCAAAGTGCTAGTAGTCGAAGACCTTGAAGATGAACGGACAATAATACTCGGCGCAAGGTTCGAAGTCGACTGATGGCTGGGCGCAGGCGATCTTCTGCCCTGCCGATAACCATGCCCTTGCCCTATTCCACCAATTCCCACCCCAATTGCTCCTGCTCTTGCAGGTGGTCTCAACAAACTTTCTCCTTCGCCAATCCAGGTATCATCGTTGTCTTGATGGTTGTGAGCAGAATTTGAAGTTTCTCCATGACCAGCCGAAGATGAGGTCACCAGGGTAATTGGCCATGTACCAATGTTTACTAGACCACCGTAGCCATAGTTGCCTGGCGTGGCATCTCGTGGAATAAAACCATGCTTCTGCGCGAATTTCCGGGATATGTAAACATGGCGGTACCCAGCCTTCAGAAGCATCCTAACTATCCGTAAGTGTCAGCCAATGCGCCGTCTGACGCTTAAGCGAAGGAGTACTCACCATTCTTTACTGGACCAATACTTCCCATCACAGTCCTAACCCCGTTCTCATTGTGGAATTTCTCGAACTGTTTCATCAACTTGGGCACGCCATCCTTCTCATCATCGTCCTCTTTCTTCTCTTTCTTTCGGTTACTCCGCTTGCTTGACCTACCACCCGATGACGGGGCAGGCGATCCCTTCCGAGTAGGTACAATATGAAAGGCGTAGTACGAGGGATTCCTGTACGCTGGAGGAAGAGGCAGCGGTTGTGCTGGGTCGTGCAAGTGCAATGTGGGTGTCGGTCGTGTTGCTGTGCCGGAGGAGGATGCTGGAAGTCGGCTCGGTCCAGGTTCGCCTATTGCTATACTCGAAACAGTTGTCGACACATCTGGGGAATCAAATTGATATTCCTGTTGTCTCCACGAGAATATTGCATAGTCTGAATCTAAAAACAGACGTAAGGACGCATATATGCTTCAAGACAGACAAGGCTACTTACCGTCATCCAAATCCCATATGGACCCGTTGTATTCATATTTCAACCACCCCGGCCCAACACGTTTGCCTTGATAATCCGTATGCGCTTTCTTGCTGAGTTTGCTAAACAACGTCGTCAGGGATTCTTGGTTCACTATATAGGAGGTACAACCCACCGTCAGCCAACTCGTACAAATGTGAATTGTAGAGTTCCAGACGTACATGAGTGCAGAATTGCAAAGGACGACGTTGGCGTGTGTACGTTGAGAATCGACGGTTGTGCCATTCGTGTGGGTGCTTGTTCCAGAATACCACGAAAGAATCGTTACGGAGTTATTCGAATCTAGACTGGGGTATGTAGGACACGTGTGGTGCAGAGAACAAGTCGCGAGATGTTGAGAAGCAGAGTACCAGCAGCGCAACTACCTCGGCTGTCCCCAGTAAGCAGTGCCAGTGATCCGGTATGAGCCAAAGATGATGAATGATGCCGACTGTGGCGAGTTGACAAATTCCGAAGCCGAGGTGATTATTGGGGGGTTTCTTAGGAGACTGTGTAACAAACTGATGACAGTACGGCACAGATCTACAAGGGAATGGGGTAGAGGCAGACAGGCAGTACTCGCGGAGGTATCTCGTTGCTGTTGTTGTCGTGGTTCGAGGAGAACCAGTAAATGGGCGAGCGCTAAGATGGAGAGTAACTAGGTGTATTACATAAGTACTCCTGTTTATTATGGGTTCTATTTTTGGCACAACATCCTTCTTGGACCAAGGACGATAAAAAAGACTCAAGAGTCAATCGCCCGGGGGGTCGAGAGAGTATTAGAGGTGCTTGCTGATGTTGAGAAAAGCAAGTGCTCTCTTATCAAGCCCTGTTCTCCACATGCGGCCTGTAGGGGGGGAAGGGATGGGAGGGGCAATCTTAAATCTCGCGTCGCGTCCCAAGCTTCGTCCAACACTACTTGTCCCAAATTTGTTCTAGCGCAACTGTTCGCAGAAGCCTTCATGACTCCATTGTTGTCGAGTTCGTGGAGTCGCAGTCGAGAACAAAGGGCCTGCTGAAACTTGAAACTCCATCATCACCAACTTTCACGACAACACTTTCGACACGGCCCTCGCAACCTCGCTAGTCCCTCACCTCACCTCACCTTTTTCCACACAAAGCACTGTCACTGTTCTCCGACTCTTTAAGTACATTCCCACTGATGCTCACCCACACCCTCTGGTAGTCCACATTCATTCCACGTCCTGCCACTACCTACCACCCCACATCACATCCACTACCCATATATACGCACCTCTTTCTCTCGATCTTTTGGCATATATAGTCATGGTCTCAATCCCGTTCTTGGGAATCACGCGCATCCTTGTCTTTTCTATCCTCCTCTTCACGCTTGGCACTCCCGTATCGGCCGTGGGGGCATCTCGAAACAGTCACCCTAGTATACGAGGCCTGGCAAGACACGAACGGAGCTATCTAGATGCTCCAAAGGTGGAGGAGCGAGTTGGCAGGCCGCTGAAGCAATATAACCCTCGCAGACCTGCCAACAAGGCAAGGATGCATAAGAAGCGTGGATACCATGGGGCCCCTGATGGAGATGGAGGTTCATACCCCCAACCCTCTCCCTACTCCTACTAGGTATTCTTGCAGTTGGCTTGATAATGACTGGGTTGTCCTGACGACTCGTGTAATGATTATGCAGTGTAGGCCTCGAGGACTGTGATTCCAGCCTTCATATTTATGGTAGCATGTACTTTGTGGGCTCATATATAGACTTTTGAGATGTATTCGCCGCCATTTCTAGTTCCTTATGAAGATTTTCGTGACATCATATTACTTATGCCCATTGAGTTCAATGTCCAAACAATTCCCCGGATTCCGGGGTCGGAACACATGCCGATAGCCGAATGGGGCAAGCCTGACCCACCGAATTTGGCCTTTGTTTGGAATTCCCTTCTTGTTACATATTCCCCTCTATTCCCTCGGCGACTAGATTAGAAGCGAAAAAAATGCCAGAAAAGGGGTTCGTCACAATCATCATGTCGGGTCACAGCCATTCCCCTCTCTTAAGGCTCGTCCAACATTCCTTTCCCTCTCACCATCATGAACTTCCCTCAAGAGCTGATCAACCTGGTTATCGAGTACTCAGACGGCGACCTACGAACTTTGGTCACCTTGTGTCTCGTATCTCGGGCATGCTTTTATGCCGCCAGACCCCTTCTATATAGGAAGGTCGAGTTGGTTTCGTCCCGGGATCCCAAAGTACTGGCGTTGGGGAATGTTCTCTTCAACATCATCTCATCTGACTCCCAGCTTGCATCCTACGTGCGGGAGTTCACTCTTGACATTGATTGCTATCTTCGCAACTCAGAGTCACATGTATCAACTCTCTTTAACGACTTGCGCCAAACGCTCAATTCCATGACGAGGCTCAAAAAGTTGCGTTTTATCTTTCCCGACAAATATGACGAGGATTCCCCTGCAGTTCCTACCCTGCTAGGACATAATTTTCAGTTGGAGGAGTTTTACTGGAGGGATTTCCGTTGGTATGTCCGTTTCGAATCGCGGCTTGACAAATTCTTGGCTTTCCAGTCCCGCATCAGAACCCTGGAGATGGTTACTGGACCTGATGCCGCGCCTTCCACCTACACCATCGCCCCCACCGCCTTTCCCGACCTCGAAACTTTATCAGGGAGTTTTGAATATTTCCAACTCCTTGCAGAGACTCGCCCAATCGTGAATTTCGTTTGGAATGGGGTCACCCCCGTTCCTTCCTCTACACTCGACTCAATATCTTCAGCACTCTCGAGGCTACGAGTACTCGTGTTCCACGAGGGTTTCCCCAAGGAGCTAGACCTTGCCGTCCTAGCATCGCACTTAACTTCCTTGGAAGTACTTCATTTGTCACTCGAAGACACGAGGATGACTATTCAAAGCTATCCCCAGGTATGATCTATGAAATCATCATCGGATTTTCACGTGGACTAACACGGTTGAAAGATACGCAGTGGTCAGAAGATCGTGGAACATGTCCACAAACTGACCAAGTTGCGGTTGTTTGTCTTGCGCGTTGAGCCGTCGCAGATGCAATTCCATGAACATGCTCAACGGATGTTGTCCGCACAATGGTTCGAAATGCTGCCGCACTTTGAGCGCGCATATTTCAATGGGTCGGTAGCGGGATCAGAGGTCCTTTTATGTTGGGCGCGCGACGAGATTCGGAGGCCTAGAATAAGCGGAATGGAGGAGGTTTATGACTTGTATAGGACGGAGTACGCGTTGGAGACGTCACTACTGAAACCGTTCTACCACAATTCGCGTCCCATGCCTTGTGCACCTGACCCGCCGACAGACAACCTCGAGAACCCGGAGACTTATCGTTCCGAGAAATACTCCCACCTCTTGAGCAAGCGAATTTGCACACCATGGTGGAAGAAGGTATTCTGGGAGACAATTTCCCAGGTGAGTGGATTCTCAGTACATTTTCTGATTCAAGTTGCTGAACTCTCGTAGTCTCCGGCCTATCTCGATTTCTTATTAATATCTTTCATCTCGGCGCTGAGATCTTGACGTCGGATTATCTTTTTCAATTTTCGTTGGTTTAAATTTGGTCCTCGGTCTTCGAAACTCGAGCCTCGGGCAACGAGCAGTGACAGCCTGACAAGGAACCCATTCTGTCACGGTCATCACAATTACGAAGGCTGGCATCATTTTCTTTATTTAGTTCCATACTCATACTTGTATATGTACAGATGGCCGCAGCCATGCTTCGCGTCACAATGGATTTCCTTCACGAACCTATCGATCTCTTTGTCTACTGCTCGCGGCATGGGCCAAAAATTGTCTTGCCCCCCGTGCATACTTCCATGAAGCAGGCTCACTCTTACACCGATCGCGCCAAGATAGAGCCAGCAGACGTGATCTGGTACGCCGCAAGACCGAATTGCCCGATTCTGTATCACGCCTCACACACACGAGCTGAATTCCGTGGCTGACGCCCCCGAGGGTTTAACCATTTGGGTTTCTTGAAGACGCCGGCCAAGCACGGGAACTGATAGTCAACTTGAGGATGTGTTTTCAAATATAGGACGCCAGGATGAACGATTTGCGTCTTGGTCGTGCTCGGACATAGTTCTAGTTAAAAGAATGGCATTGCACGGATTCTCGGAGAGATGAGACTTCAGTCGAACGGGCTAACGTAGGACCCAGATCTCCAAACGCCAGGGCACAGGTGAAGCGCATTGCAGAAAGCTTGCCGATGTTTGTCATACGCCACATTGTTTCAGGTTTCTACTTACAACCTTCAGCAACTTGCTCCGAGACGTAATATACTCATCCACCCTTGAGTGGTCTGACTTTCGGGTTCCCTTCTGTCCCACATGCCTTGGTCATTCATTTTGCTAGAGCTTGGTGTCACTACACTAACCCCTCCTTAGGCTCTAGAGTGTGTAGCCGCCGAACCCTACTCCGCTTAACGATATTCCACATGAATTCTTTGTTGATACAACTCCGCGTGTGAGGAGGCTGAAATTGATCTGAAACCCATGTGTATACATGTTCGGCTGCGTTCTGCTCGCGAGGTCGTTTGGATCACAAGAGGTTCTGTTAGCAAGTAGCGGCTAGAAGCGCTGCTGCATTCCAAATAAACTGGTTTTGGATACAAGTAATATCATTGATTAATCGACTCCCAGAAACGTCCTATCTTTGAAATGACTACCTGGGTTTTCCGAACGAATGCAGACGCGTCGAGTGTCTTCGGGTGGCGAAAGAGCTCATTCTTGTATGTCACCTTCATAAGAGGATCTCAACGCGCCGTCCCTCGCGGACTTAGTCCTATATACCTACACACTATCCCTTACCAAGGGTATCCGTTGTTGTTCTTCAATGACGAACGGCCATTGCATCTCTCTCGGGTTTATCCTAAGTACCCTTAGTTGTGCGCAGATGGGGTATCAATGACTCTTAGTGATTGATATGGTTTTAGGTCTGTCTAATGGGCCCGACTAACATAGCCGGTCGCCAAAGATCAGTGATATGACATTGGATCATCCCTTGAGGCGTAGGAACAAATGTCGGCGCTGTAGACACCTACTTGCGATGAACGCGAACTACAGTTCACCATAGTAAAACAGCTGGGTAAATCTCAGGCGGGAGAGTGAAGGGAATGGCTGAGGGTTTCAAGGTAGTGAAGAATTAACATAGAGTCCGCAATAACAAAGAGTACTATTTGAACACTTGAACATGAGATATTGACAAGATCTTGCTTGTGCATATTAGTTCCAGAAGCTGCTGATTCAGCGAATATAATTGATGCGAAGAGCGTCCATTACATCTCGCTAACCACTCTACTTAAATTGTACTACACTCCGCTGGATTATCGCTCTCGAGCTCACAGTAATGTCAGGAATATGCAGAATGCGGCTTGCGGAAGAGCGCAAGCAGTGGCGGAAGGACCATCCCTTTGTGAGTAGACACCAAGTTTACGATATCATTAACGGACTATCCGAGGCCTCGCCCGCTCGATCTTCGACTTGTGGCTTTAGTGCTTGGCAGCACATAGATCACGCGTCGTAGGCATGTCCAGCGCCCTGGCGTACTTGAAGTCACACCCTTGCAGAACTGGCCTCGAGTCTTTCTTCGAGCCTCCATAATTAATCATCCCGTCTCTTTGGTTGTAGGGATTTTATGCGAAACCGACCAAGGCGCAGGATGGGTCGATGAACTTGATGGAATGGGAAGTTGGCATCCCGGGCAAAGCAGGTGTGAGTATGTCTGGTTCATTGACGCGGTTCAAGCTCAGATGAAACGCGTCGTTTTTGGAGCGCTTGATGCTAAATTCCTCTTGGGTAGACCCCTTGGGAAGGTGGACTGTATAAGCTCACTATGACGTTCCCCGAAGGTATGTTTCCCCCTTATTGGCTGCAGGACCAACTGCCGAAGCCGTCTTCTTGATATATAGACTACCCTTCCAAACCCCCGAAATGTGCGTATGGTAATGCCGTAGGGTGTGATCGGTCTTGACCTATCTTGACTTAGGCAAATTCACGCCACCACTATTCCACCCCAACGTCTATCCATCAGGGACAGTCTGCTTATCCATTCTCGATGAAGAGAAATCATGGAAGCCCGCGATTACGATCAAGCAGGTAAGGCGCTTAACCTGTCATCGTGTGAGCTTAGCTCAGCTATGAATAGATTTTGCTGGGTATTCAAGATCTTCTTGACGACCCCAACGTGAGCGACCCAGCACAAAGTGACGCGTATACGATGTTCAAGTGAGTTGACCTTTTGCTACTCGACACTGTAGAAACACTGATCCAATTACCTTGTTCTCAGAAACGACAAGACTGCTTATGAGTGAGTGTTCCAACATTGCTGGCCGCGTCGCCGATTCTCATTGGCTCACCTTCCAGGCGGAGAGTCCGACAGCAAGCGAGAGAGAATATACCCAAATAATGTGCAATTTCCCTCGTCCCGATTGCAGCTTGAGTGTATCAGTTGTCAGTTGATTAATCCACTCACTATTACAATTATATTAGTACGATAGTCTTTCTCTATCACGATTGTCTGTGATACTTTGGTATTGGTTCACTCTGCAGATATTTTGTTATACGCTAGCGCCATCTCGAGAAGGTAGTCATTAAGTCTTGAGCTACTTAGCATTGCAGTTCTCGTGATGCAGACAACAAATTGTGTCAATAGGCTAGGGATACACGACATCTACAACTAAAGACGAGGCACAAAGAACTTCCCGCTCAGAAGATAAGTTTCTCAATTGCGTTCTTGATGGTGGTGATCTGACTTGCCAACTGGGAGTCGCCAGAGGTGATGCTAGCAGCAATGACGGGGCGAGTGACGTTGCAAGCACGGCCAAGGGCAGCTTTTGAAGGAACGAAAATGTAAGGAACGTTCTGTGTTTTTATGGTGAGCTGACGAAAAAGGAGATCGAAGGTCTAGTGCTGTACCTTTTCCTCGCAAAGAAGGGGGAGGTGGAGCAAGATCTCAAGGGGTTCAGTATCGGCAGTCAAGACGATAATTTCTGCGATACCACGGTTGAGGGTTTTGGTAGCTATGAATGGCCAAGTCAGTAAGATCCCAAATTTTGAGAAAAACTCGCGCGCACCTTCGTTGGCACCCTTCTTGATCTGTTTATATGCAGTAGCCTGCTGGACAAGATCGAGGATCTGGTGCCGCATGATATATGGAATTAATGCACATATCTCAGAATGAGCCGGAATTTTACATACGGAGTTCGTCAGAGTGGCGTCAGCGAGAGGCCACGCCTTTCTTTCTGTCTTGTCTGCCATCTTATAATGATTTTAACGCGGATTGGTGACCTCACGTATGGTGATCCTTGGTCGTATGGTTTGGGAGGGTCAAGAACAAATGTTGTGCAAGGCAGATTTTAGAATGCTTATGTAAATTGCACAGCCACTGTGATCACTCACGAATTTATGGCAAGTACGTACGCTACGATCATGATAATGATCGTGTTCACTGATCATTGAACTGTCAGGAAGCCTGGTATTTGAATGAACTTTATAAACCCTATATCGTTGATTGAAGCCACTCTCACACCTTAACACCGAACCCAAGCTTGCCAACGAAATGGTCGAAAGCAGACCCCGCCTCATTTATTTTGGCTATGGCAGCAATATGTGGCGGGACCAGATGAACCGTCGGTGTCCCCAAAACAACTACTTGGGTATTGCATATCTCGTGGACTGGTCAGTATGCTGATTTTATCCATCGATGAGGACGTTGCTTATTTTGTCCTGCAGGAAATGGATCATCAACGAGAGAGGATACGCTACAATCGTCCAGTCGCCAGGCGACAAGGTCTATGGCCTTGTCTATGATATATCTGAAACGGACGAACGAACCCTTGACAGATGCGAGAACGTGCCAGAGAGCTACCTCAAAAAGTACTATTCTGTGACGTTTCTTGGCACGAAGGATTCGCCTGTGGAGGTCGAGATGGAGACTCTGATCTATATTGATTTCGAGAGGACGACGAAGAGTCCCCCGAAGACAGAGTACATTTATCGGATGAACATGGCAATTGCAGACGCCATAAAGGAGGGCGTACCAGAGGATTATATTGACAAGTATTTGCGCCCATTCATCCCAAAGCTGTAGATAGCGCTCTGTAATTGCAGGCGTCTAATAGGGGATCAGTGTTTGCTGCAGACGGCGCAGCCAAACAGCCGATCAGTCGTACGCGTACTCATCTAAACGCGGCCGCGTCACCTCACTACATCTTATCCACCCATGAACACCTTCGTCACCCAGTTCTCAACACACAGCGCCGTCGCACAGCTCAAGCGAGCTCAAAAGCTTATTGCCGCCGAGGAGGATGGCCACTCCGATGCTGCATGGGGCTCCCAGGGCGGTTTCGGCAACATGATTAAGGGCATCCCCACTTTCACCGTTCCCGCTGTCCCAGACGTGCGTTTCTCCTCTCCTGACTTCTACAATGAGTGCCTGATGCCTCTTGTTTAATACAGCCGGCTGCCTTTCTTCGACTACACACCGACGACCATGCCGATCCTAATTGCAGAATCAAGATTCAACATGGTACAACAACACTGGCCTTCAGATTCCAGGGCGGTGTCATTGTGGCTGTAGATTCGCGAGCGACAGCGGGAAGCTATATTGGTATGTTCTGGGCTTTCCACCAAGTTCTGTTGCTGATTGAACCTCTCCAGCATCTGGTACCGTCAAGAAAGTCATCGAGATTAACCCATATCTACTTGGAACTATGGCCGGTGGCGCCGGTATGTACCCTGAAATTATATGCATACCGGATATCCAAGTCTAATCTTCTTTTCTACAGCTGACTGTCAGTTCTGGGAAACCTATCTGGGCATGCACTGCCGTCTACATGAACTTCGCAACCGCGAACGGATTTCCGTGTCCGCCGCTAGCAAATACCTCAGCAATCTCGTGTATAGCTACAAGGGAATGGGCCTAAGTATGGTAGGTCGTTTTCAAGCTTACTCGTAAATCTTCATCTGATCGTCCATGTCCTCAGGGAACGATGATTTGTGGCTGGGATAAAACAGGACCTGCAGTTTTCTACGTCGACTCCGATGGTACACGTCTGAAAGGCGATCTCTTCTCGGTAGGGTCTGGTAGCACCTTCGCCTACGGTGTGCTAGACCAGGGCTATCGCTGGGATCTCACGGATGAAGAAGCACAAGAACTTGGCAGGCGTAGCATCTTCGCTGCTGGTCACCGTGACGCTTTCTCCGGTAATACATGTAACCTATACCACGTGAAGGAAGATGGTTGGAAATTCATCGGTATGGCATCATTGTAAGATCTCACGTTCTAGCCACCTTACTCTTTTCTTCAGGCAACTACGATGTCTCAAAACTCTATTATGAAGGACCTGGGGACGTTCCAGGAGCACCTGGAGGTGGATACGGATATTCCATTCGCACAGAGGGTCGCAGAGCAGCCAACCCTCCAGAATCTGCTTGATTTCCTGCGTTATAATACACCTGTACAATATTCATTCGCCATTCCTTGAATCCAGTTCATAATCATAATCAAAGTTCAATGTAAGCTGATCTCGAAGTGACTCGATTATTCTGCAAAATCGCGTTCATAACGATCAACGTCTGTTCGTTCACTCTCGAAGAAGTCAACTTTCTCCAAGTTTCGCCACTGGGATTGTAGTCAGACATCGAGTTCAAGAACTGGGTAGCATACATACCTCAGTCCGGTGGATAACCTTCCAGGCTACAAATAAGACTGGAACGACTCCGATCATAGTATAGGAGAACAGAAACGATGGGACGTTCCAGTTTCCGGGTAAGAAGACTGTGTAACCTCCGACAAAAGCCATGATGAAGGTTCCAGCTAATGCATAATATCTTTTTGTCGCCATCTTTAGCGCATATATTCAACGTTGATTCAGGTCAGTGACATACGCAGAGAACGGTTGCCAGAAACTCTTGTGGGGCAACGAATCGCGCGAAATTCCCTGCCTTTTTAGGGCCTTGTGAGAGAAAGTCAGCCAATCGGAGTGGTGGGTCGACAACGAAGATATCGTACAGCGTAGAAACGAGTGTAAGTAAATGCAATGGTTGCATAGTTTAGCAGTTGTGAAGCGGTGACAAGATTAACAAACCTAGGAAGCTGTCAGTCCATCATTTCAAAAGACATATCGGAGGTCTGACCCACCAATTCAGGACGACTGCAGCATTATTCGAGACCTGCAAGAAAGCTGACGCTGAGATAGCGAGGGTGATCGCCACGCAGTAAATGGGCACGCCACGCCCTGTACACCGAGTCAAGAAGCGGGGCATCTTTCCCTCTAAAGCCAGACCATATAACGTCCGGCTGGCACAATACACATAGCTGTTCCCAGCAGAATACACGGCAGTCAAAATAAGCACATTGACGATGTGTGGGAGAACCTTAATCCCCATATGTTGCATCGCGATAACATACGGCGATGCTCCCGCACCGGGATGAGCGTTCGAGATAGCGTTGTGCAAGTCAGGATCGTTATACGGAATAACAATTCCGACACAGAGGGAACCGAGGACAAAGAAGGTAGTGAGGCGATAGAAAACGCTGTTGAACGCTTTGGGAAGGACTTGGCGGGGCTTTCGGGCTTCACCAGCGGTCATTGCGACATAATCCGGCCCTGCGATTGTAAAAGAGGCTTGGATGAAACACGCCAGGAAGCCGAGGAATCGTCCGAGGTGACCATCTTGGATGTATTCTGCAAATGGCGTTCCTGGGACGTTCGATGCTGGTCCAGGTATAAGCTTCGAGATGTCTAGGTGTAGCGAAAAACTGACATTTCCAGTAGCGGAAGCCGTACGCATCCCTATGGGGGTTCCCACCCACCATAGTGATGAAAGTGAAGCAGATCAGACCCACTGCCAGGAGGACCTTGCCGAGAGCCAACCAGAATTCAGCTTCTGTTAACACCCTATGAATAAATTTAGAGTGAGAAGATCGGATAGAAATCTACCTCCATAATACTTGACAGCGAATAGATTCAGGAGTCTATGATGTCAAGTCAGGTCAAGGAATCGATTGTGGTGCAGATGAGGTTGGAGTTGACCCACGCATAAGTTACAATCACAAAACATATGACTGCGACTAAGGGTATCTCGTCCGTCCAGAACTTGAGTACGACGTTAAACGCGACGATTTCGAAGGGTATCAACGCCGCTTCGAAAATGAAGAAGTTAACTCCGGCGCAAAAGCCCAGAGCAGGGTCCACGAAGTGGTCTGCATACCGGACCTAGTGGAGGTGTCAGCGAGCCATGAGAGCCACAAGATAAATATAAATCATCTCACGAAGGGTGACGATATGGGCATCCAGGAAACCATTTCAGCTGCGGAGATAAGCAACGAGTGGGATTGCAAGAGTGAGAAACGTCGTACAGAGGCAGTTGTTGATCGCCATAATGAAAGTCGACCATATCGTAAATGCGATAAAAAGGCTCCCTATAGTTTTGCTCAGTGTTCTATCATAGTAATATCCTTTTAGAGCACTCTCACCTGGACCTCCCTTCGTTAATGACGATCCAATTTGCACGAAGAGTGCGGTCCCGATGGTTCCTGTGAAGTCACGTCTCAACGGGAGCGAGATCAAGCTTGCGTGTCGCGTACCCCCAATACCAATGAGTTGTATATGACGGTTCTAAGTCATTCAATCTTTAACATTGTTCTGCAACCCAATACTGCAGGGGACATACCTTCAGCTTCCTATGGGTCTGATCTCCAGACTGAGCTTCAACGAGCAAATCATCGCTCTTCTCCCAATCCAAGGGCTCTGGACCGCTCTCGCATGGCTCGCGTTTGGAAGGATAGCGGTTCTTGACAGGACTGGCATGTTCCATAGCTTGATGAAGGGAAGGAGAGACCTGCTGTCTGCATAACTCCTGAAGTGAAGTTGAGCACGCAAAAGGTTTAAGCGGCTTGCTCGGGCATTGCGTTAGCCGAACACAAATAGCGCCATTTTGATGCATTCGGCGTGTGGAGCTCCAATTGACTATCTAAAAGCACATCCACGCAGGCGGGATTTATAAGGATTTATATATATTAATTCTGGGTTCACATAATTAACAGGTACAGATTTCATGACTTAATGTCGTCATAACGGTCGTGAGTTTCTGTCCAGGTCCATGCGCTCCTCATTGAAGAAGTGAATCTTATCCAGGGGCACGATCTAGGCGATGTCAGGTCTAGGTGTGTGTACTTGGGAAGGAACATATGAAATACGTACGTTGGTCTTCTTCCACACCTTCCAGCCGAAATAGAGGACTGGCACAATTACCAGTATACCATAAGAGAAGATGAATGTGATCGTATTCCAGCGCCCTGTCAAAAAAAGGGGGTACTGATATACAAACACAATGAAGACCAGAGCGATCATTGAATAGTATCTGTACTGGATTCAGAAATCTGAGTATTCAAAGCAAGAGAAAACCGACCCGCAGAATGGTTGAGGGTAAGTACGGTGAGGAAGTTGTTCCCTGGATATCCCTTGAATTCTCATCGCCTGGATTACGTATAAACACCAAATCACACCCAGGTTCTGTGCATCGCGTCCGAGATCTCACCTTGTGAAAACGTATATAGGCAAGTGAGATAAAAGCACGAGTCAGGATACCAGCAGAGGAGAGCAAGTTCAATAACCTACGCCCAAAATTCGTGAATGACTGACTTTCAACGGGGAGGACGTTACCCACCAGTTAAGTACAATAGTTCCTTTCTCAGAAACCTGCATAAAGGCTTGTTCACTTGTAAGCGTTCTTCTGGAAAGCGTTTATGCAGTGACCTACCAAGTAGGGAGAACAGTACCATAACACAGATGCTGTATATTGGTACCCCTCGCTTGTTGCATTTAGCTAGTATTTTAGGAGCTTTTCCTTCCAGTGCAAGCCCAAAAAGGATTCGACTCCCGATATAAAAATAAGTATTTCCCGCAGAAAAAACCGAGCTAAGGACCAGAGCGTTAACGATATGAGGCAAAACCTTGATATTGAGCCGCCGCATTGCAATAACGAAGGGAGATGCACCAACTCCTGGCTCAGGATCAGTCACCGACTTGACAAGGTCCGGATCGGAGTAAGGCAGAAGTGTTCCAACACAGAATGCACCCAGGATAAAGAATATAGCTAGACGATGGAGAGTAGTACGAAAAGCCCGAGGCATTGTTTTGCGCGGTTCCTTGGCTTCGCCTGCTGCGATGGCTACATAGTCCGGCCCTAGAAATTCGATCCCAGTGAGCCATCCTCGAACAAGCTGACCGAGCGTGGGGAACATACCGACGATAATCAGCGCTGCCTGTATCACGCAAGCCGCAAAACCATGGAATCTCCCTAACGGGCCAGTGCTGATGTATTCCGCAAATGGTGTTCCAGGAACGTTATCGGCTGAGGGTCATATCAGTGTGGTTCTAAGATAGATAATCGGTGACCTTACGCTGCCAGTAACGAAAACCGAACCGATCGTGGAGAGGGTTCACACCGAGCATTGCAAAGAACGTGAATGCAATGAGACCCATCATCAGAAGTACCTTGCCCATGGACAACCAGAATTCCGATTCTTTGCAAGGCGTGTTTCAGTCAAACACTGAAGGAGGTAGAGGGACATTGTTCACCTCCATAGAAGCGTACAGCGAAAAAGTTAAGGAGACTGCGGTGGGGAGTCAGTCGTTTGTTACGGCTAGCAGCAGAACAGGACTCACATGTAAATAACGATAAGAGCCGAGCTCATTGCCTCAACAGGAATCTTGTCCGTCCAGTACCGAAGAATAAGGTTGAAAGCAACGATTTCGAATGGGAGCGCAGTGGCTTGTGTAAGGAAGTAGACCCAGCCGGCACAAAAGCCAAGAGCGGGATCAACGAAGTGATCTATGAAACGAATCTACGAGAGACCCGTAAGAAGAGGCATTAATTTCTTGTGACTGATACGAACAAAGGGCGACGAGACGGGCATCCAAACCACCATTTCAGCTGGGACTTTGGTGAACCGGTTTCTACGAAAAAGCGGCGAGCAATGTTTTCGTACCTAAGCAGTTATTGAAAGCGAGTATGACGGTTGACCACACGCAAAACGCGACGAGCAAGCCTCCCGGCCCACCTTGCGTCAGGGGGGTTCCAATTTGCACGAATAAGAGGGTGCCAATGGTTCCTGTCCGTTACAATGAGGCTCTATCGATCAGTCCCGGCAACGTTACAACATACCTCCGATTGCAAGGAGGGATATATGTCGGCTCTACGAGGAATGGTCAGGCTACGCATAGATTTGAAGAAGGAAGCCTCGTACTTCGAGACTCCGCTGAGTTTCATCAGCAAGTTGTATGGTTGGATCGTTCGTTGTAGTTAGCGACTTGACGCTGTGAGTGGAGCTTGGGGTGTCCTTCTTAACCTGGTCAGCTTCATCTTGAAAGACCCTATCCATTCTCGTGAGTCAATAATGGGTGCGAAAAACCCACTTTGTCACGACTGAAGGCGATATTTAACTAGCTTCGACAGCGCTCAATGTCGAAACTTTGGAGCTGCCCATTAGTAAATTCCAAGGCCAACGGAAGAAGCCTAGTTGGATGAACCGTCACATTGCTGTCTCGCAGACAAAAATAAACTGAATGACGAATTGAAACCACACGGTCATCAGATTCATTGGATTCATTATATACATCGTGTGAAAGTCCAGGGCAACTTGGGAGTCGGACTGTCCTAATCTGGACATCAGAATAACATCAGAATAATTGGTGGTGGGTCTCTGAGAGCAAAGATAGCGTGCTAGGGCTTGGCAAGAATATTGAGCCTATTTATAGACTCATTCGGATCCGAAGACGGTCATCCTACGATGAGTGCCAATCGTGTACACAATAATGCGGTTAGGACCTCCACAAATTTGCCCAGCATTCATGAGGCAAGGCATGTTGCACTCGGATGCGCTCGTCGATTGCCCGGGAGGATAAGTAACGTTCCCGCACCCTACGAGTGGTGGTCGAATGAACCATTCATCATGGCATTACGAAATTGGAGAGCACTCACAGCATTCTCTAAAAAAAGTGCAACACATCAGCCAGAGCCAGAAGGGAATACGAAGTGTATACGCACTGTCCATATTCCATACCAGCACTGGTATAGCCTGAAACCTTACAAGCATCAATGCACCTCTCGACAGTCATCTGCTCCGGAGGAATGGGCGTCGTAGGCCAGTTGGGAAGTAAGCGCCGCCCGCCAATGCTAAAAATAGACTGTCAGCCACTCCCACACATGGAAGTCTTGCGGACCGCCTTACGACCACATATCATCCCTGTTGCACCAAGGTGAGACGACTTTAGCCAGCTCCTGGTAACAAGGGAACAGCGAAGCTTACTTCCAACACCGAGTGAAAGCCCAATTCTTATACTTCGGCACGATCTTCGCAGGACCATAAGTAAAGGGAACCTTCCCGTTCTCATAAGTAGACAACGCGTTGGGACCTCCGCAGATTTGAGTCGAATCGCCAGAACACGCCGCGTAGCAGTTCGTGGAGGTTCCATATTCAGCATTATATAGAAGCGCGTTTCCACAGACTGGGATGCCTCACTCAACACGGGAAATTTACGAGAATAAGGAGGTACACACAGCATTCATGATTGTATTCCAGTCCTGCAAACCCGAATCCAAGACTATCGCACTGGTCGAGGCAGTCTTGTACAGTCAAAAACGGAAAGCCTCCGACGAAATGATGAAGGTTTCGGAGAACAGGGTTATCTCTGTAGACATAAGGTTTGTAGGCACCATGCCTCGACAACACAAGCGTCGAACTCACCCATAACAACCCCTATAGTTCCAGTTTTTATAGGACGTCACGGTTGATTGGGCAGACGCCCCTAACATCTACAAAAGAGTGCATGTGTTCTGTGTCACCCACATGATACAGAAAGAGAGACTTACGCACCGTACTGAGAATAACTCCAGCGAGTCTAGCCCACCTCATCCTAACAGTATGCAGCCTTTCTCCTTCAAAGTACCATCTTCGTACCCTTTTATCCCCCGCAGAGCGACCCCTCTGAACCCGATATTAAACGGGGGTCGAAATCATAGGTGCTTATGTTGGGAAAAGCCTCCGCTTTTCAATGCTCATATGCCTCTTGTCTAGTAGAGTTCTGTCGTGTTCTTGATATATTAGACCTCCTGAGAAACATCCCGTTGTCACAATGAGGGAGACGTACGTTGTTCCAGGGGCAAATGCGGCTCAAAGCAGGAATTAAGCCGGGAGAAGGATCATTTCACTGCGCAATAAGTAGTCAGTGATCTTGTGGGGACGAATGGTGAGAAAAGGGTCCGTTTGCTTGTCCCCTGACTCTCCGCCTCTACTTTCAAGTCCTCCTGCCTCGATGTCATGGTGCATAGAGCCAATTATCCATGCTCTGCCTGAATAAGAATGCCTGCTTGCTCCTTTCCCTTCTATAACTGAAGCTTAAAGCCGAAGCCCAACACTCCTGTTGACAGATTCAGCACAAATCACCCTTTGCATAGTCGTGACGGTCTTGTGACAGCACACGACTGCCTCTTATCTTGCCCTTATTCAGGACGGTGACCTAGATGCCTGTTACGAGTTCCTCGGCACCAAGGGGAGAGCCCCGATTTAACGGGCACATCCAAGGCGGAAAGGATAAGGCGCTTCCGCCAGTGTTTGGGTTTCCAAAAAGCCTTCATGGCAGTTGTAGAGGAAGTTCTGGATCACAGCGGATCACCTACCTAATCATAAACGGAGTGAGCCAAACGTCTGTTGACCTACCCAATTTCAGCGCGCCGTCATACTTATATCGCGTTGAAGGAACACGGAGAAGGTATCCAGCAGATCACCCAACACTACGCATGCCAGGCCGGACATCCGTCGGTTCCAAACCACCAGATCGACTTCTCTGGAGTCCACTTGAAATCGCGATTGAATACTGCTCTACCGGGAAAACCGAGCTCAGTGTTCTTCCCGACCTCATTTCAACCCTGGGCCTTCTTTTCCAACCGCAATGATCAAGTATTGTCTTCACCTGCAATGCCAATGGCGTCACGAAGCTTCGAGTCGACAACCGCGACGATTATGAGCCACTTCTCGAAGCAATGGTCAACTACCTTAACGACCGCCAACTGAACACACGCGAAATGATGTTGGACAGAACCAAGGCCGAGGATTTTGCCTCTTTCAATACCACACATCCCAAACCAGATATTGGTGGGGATCTATCAGCCACTCGTCCTCATACTTAAGTCATGCTTTCGGCCGGCAGGGTCATGTCTTCATAAACCAACTGCACGGAGCGTCAAGGTGTAAGTCGTCAAAAACCAGTATATCGGGGTCCTCGCCACCAAACAGAAAAGGAACTTTTCCAAGTGATACATAAGGATATGTCGTGGTGTCGTGAGGTTGGCGTTCTGGTATATTGTTAGCGGGGCTCGTCGTGGTGACCGCATCAAGGCTCGCGTTGGCGCAGAAGACTACGGAATCGGCTTCATGAAGTCGTGCACTCTCCAGAAGGACCTTTATGCGATGTATGATCTTTTGGAGGATGCACGGCTTCGATTGCGGCATTCATACCCGTTCTTATATTCCCTTTAATTACTCGAGGGTTCTACGTTGATCGCAGCGTCCTTCATCGCGACATCAATGATGTCGCGGCCTGTGTGAGACTCTGAAGAACCTTTGAGCTGGGCTCCCCTAGTCTAAGCCTTGGACCAATTCGCAACAACTTGTGCATCCTTAGAAGCAAAAATAGTGTGATCAACTTGGCAAAAACATCCGATGTATTTTTAACTTTCGTTTGAATCTGATTGTTGACAGATGTTCGACCTACGATGGAATGATAGTCGTGTACACAACAATACGATTGGAGCCTCCACAAATTTGTCCAGCATTCATAAGACAAGGCATGTTGCACTCGGACGGGTCTGTTGATCTCCCAGGAGGATAAGTGACGTTCCCGCACCCTACAACCAGGGAATGAATATTCACAACAGTGTTATGAGATTCAGAAACACTCACAGCATTCCCTAACGACGATGCAGGAAAGACAGCATATGTCAGTCAGAGCCAAAGAGGAGCATGAGGTATATACACACTGTCCATATTCCACGCCAGCACTGGTATAACCTGAGGCATCACAAGCATCAATACACCTCTCAACTGTCATGTATACGCTAGGGATGGGCGTGTTAGGCCAGTTGGGAAGCAAGCGCCTTCCACCAGATCTAATAAGCATTGTCGGCCACTGCATGAACGAAGTGTCGCAGATTCCTTACCGCCATGCATCATCCCTGTTATACCAATGTTAGACAAATCAGACGACGTATAACACAGAAACTTACTGCCAGCACTGGGTGAAAGTCCAGTTCTTATACTCTGACACTATCTTTGCGGGACCATAAGTAAAAGGAAACCTCCCATTTTCATAAGTAGACAACGCGTTGGGGCCTCCGCAGATTTGAGTCGAGTTGCCAGAGCATGGGGTGTAGCAGTTATCAGAGGTTCCGTATTCGGCGTTGTATAGGAGCGCGTTTCCACAGACTAAGGTGTGCCGCTGAGCGAGCATAAGGAACACAAGGGGGCCGAGTGGCACGCACAACATTCGTGATAATACTCCAGTCCAGCGAACCCAAACCCGAGGCTATTGCACTGGTCGAGGCACTTTTGTACGGTCAAAAACTGGAAACCCCCAACAAAATAACCAAGGTTTCGAGGCACGTTATCTCTGTGGAAATATGTCTTATATGTACCAAACCTCGGCGACGCAAGGTGTTAAACGTACCTGTAACATCCCATATAGGTCCAGTTCTTATAGGACATCATAGTCGACTGCGCGCACGCCCCGAGCACCTATAAAATACCGCACATGTTCAGCCTCACCCACGGGGGATACAGACCTGGGATCACTGCGCGCACAGTAGTGAGAATGACTTCGGCGAAACCGGTCCACTTCATCTTGGTAGTGTTCTGATTTTCCTCAAAGCATCGTCTTCGTGCTCTTTTATCCTCCAACGCGACGCCTTTGAACCTTCCCAATTGAATGGAGCTCGAAAGGGAGAACAATCATCATAGGATTGGGCATGGCTATTCGATGTCCGTATGCTTTAGGTGCGCTTAACAAGGTTAACGGTAATACACCCGAGAGGCTTCCTGCTGAGGGATGTACGTTCTGCCAAGAGTACATCGAGGCAAATGCGGCTCAAATAGGGGTTAAGTAGGGGGAAAGGAATATCACCATGTGGGTAGTCGACACAATGATGAAGGTGGGGAGGGAGAACCAGATGGTTGTATGGGCGCCAGGGCAGTGGCGTCCAGTACCAGTGCGACTCCCCCAAACCGGATGCTTTCACTCGTTGTCCATTAATCCCTCTGGTTCCATTCTTCTACATACCACAGATATCTCATTCATAGTCGCTCGAATCACCCTATAAGTGAACGGGAGAATAAAACCATTGGACACTACAGTTTACACAACTGGGGAACGCAATGACATAGGGAGGAGATTTAAGTCCAACAAAAAACCCAATACTGTATAATGAGGGTCCCATCCGTACGAGCCGAAGTCCATCGCAAAAAGCGCAAAAGAATGGGGAGCTATCACTAACTAATGTAGAACAAATAATCGCAAGATGTACGAAATGGGTGGTATCAAAATGCGTACAAATAATGAAAGGTCGGTGTAGATGGGAAATATCCTGTTAGAAAAGCAGGAAAAGAAACTTCCAAACCGAAACGAGTTACCTAAAATCAGAAGAGCATTATTAAGTCCCACCGCGGTATCAGGAAAAGTCCTTCGAGTCAAAGTTCATCCACCCACGCATCACAATAAATCGCTCAGCCCGCCGCCCGCCCCGCTGCTCCCTCCCCCAAGATTCATGAACCTCGTCACACGTTTCTTAGCCTTCGAAGTCTGCACCCACACTTCCTCCTCATTTTCATTCCCACTAGCCTTTGCAGCATGTTTCTCGCATAGCATCCTCCCATCGATCTCCCAGTACTCTTTTAACCGTTCGTTGCACGGAGGGTTGCCTAGATACTCGCATATCATATGTTCCGGGTGATACTTGTCACCTGTATGCGAGACGGCACAAGGTCCTTCAATGGGTTGACCACAATGAGCGGCAGCGCACAAAGACCGATTTGCTTCATGGTAATGGTAAGCGCATAGCGGTTTGCCGTCGTAAACGTAGAACGTTTTGTCAGGGAATGGTTGCTGTAATTGTTAACGTCAGGCATCGCATGTTGGCATCAAGGACATAGAAAATGGTGCTTACATGGCAGACGTGGCAGTTGAAGCACTCTTTGTGATACTTGCCCTTGAGTTGCCCGTCAGCCGATGAGACGGCCTGCTTTTCAATTGGTAGTTGACAACGGCGGCACTAGATCTCTCCCTAAGTCAAAGGTCCACTCGGCTGCAATATAACTACGCACCTTAGGCAGGTACATGTTCTTCCAGCATCTTTCGCACAAAGCACCTCCAGTATCAACCTTAACCCACCGCCCATCCTCAATCTTCTTCTCGCATCGTAAACATATCCTGGGCTTCCGCGCTTTCTCCTTACGAACCGCAAGTGGTTTGTCGCGGTCATTGGTGGTCTTTGCTCGTGCGGGAAGTTTCGGCGGTTTATTCTCAGGGGAATGCGGCGGAACTTGAACAGTATTGCTTCGCTGAGGCTGGCCGCCACTGCTCATGGTGACGAAGCCGATGCCTTTGTCTTGACTTTCTCCGCTGAGATATTTGCTTCCCCCTCCGACAGAACGTTGCTGCTCCGCTGACATGCGTGTTTCCGGTGCCTCTTCGGGAGACTCTCCCATAGCCACGTCCTCGAGCAAAGTTTCCATAGTTTGCTCGAGAAGACCTCGACCAATGGGACCGGCCATGTTACCCATGCTGGTAACTCGCGAGTAGGTGCTCCTGCTGCCACTACTGCTGTCACTAGCGCTCCTCTGGCGCCCTGGATCTCCAAGTTTATTGGGAGGAGACTGTGTGAGGCCCAGAGCCTGGGCAACCCCACTGCTTCTGCTTTTACTAGACTCGCTGGTCGAAGAGTAAGATGAAGACCCCGAGTCGTTGCGTGAATGAGAGGATCTCTTTTTGTCACCCGAGGATAAAACATACGCATGACCGCTAGAATTGCTCGTGGCAGAAGCAGCACGAAGTACTGAGGATGGTTCTAGGCTACGACCGAATGCGCCCTCATCATCTGTTGAGTCAGCATAGGCCAGTCCACATTCGAAATCACTGTTAGAATCAGCCGGAGGCGGGGAAAGGTCTGCGTCCCGCTTGGATCTCTGCGATGTGGCGGTGCTAACACTGAGGTTACGCAATAAGGGACTGTCACCCGAGTACCTGGAACTCATGGTGTCTCGGACCGCATTTCGCGTGGATTTTTCAGAGGTGGATCGCCTAGCATCTTCAGACGTAGGTGTTGGCTCCGGGCTAGCGCTAAGGCCGGGTATTTTGTTTTTGTACTTGCCAAAGAAAGGCAGACGGTCCAAGGGAGATAGCCCATTCCCGTTGGTAATCTCATCGGCAGGAGATTTCGCTGGAAGAGGGAGTTGCTCCAGATTGGAAGTTATAAAAGATTGAGTGGGAGAGGGAGAAGGTGGCAGTCTTGGCAGAGGCTCGGGAATCGATTCCATTTGAGTAACAGGAGAAAGAGGTCCCGGAGAATGGGAAGAGTAGCCAGAGCCAGCTGAAAGGGGTGGCGTATCAGTAGCTAAATTTAATGAGTTTCAACGAGTAGAAAGTGTATAGGAAATACAACTACTTACAGTGCGAGGCGGCATCAATGTCGAGGAATCTTGGGGGGTTCGGACATTGGTTCATGGGAAACCCTGAGGGCAGGGCGAACATTGCCGCACGTGCTACAGCTGCAAATCCGCGTCGGCCAACGCCTGCCATCCCAGCCTCCCCTCCGGACTTGGTATCAATGCCCATCTCACTATCCGGCACTAGGGAAACAACGCGTTCGGCGGTCCTGGCAGCAGGTATTGGGGGCGGTGGAGACAGAGGTGACGACCCTGGTAGGGAAGAATTCATGACAGAATATGGCGTCCCGGGGTTGATAGGGGAGATGGGAGATCGAACAGAAGCGTTAGAAGTCGAACGTGCACGAGCATCGGTTGGCCGAGGACTCGTTGGCAGGCCCGGTCTGAGTGAGGAAGCGGCTTGAGGAACATAATCTCGAGGGCGTTGGAAAGATGTTGACGTGTCGGTTCGAACGTGCTGCGCAAGTGGGCTAGATCGTTGAGGGAACTGGCCTCCAGCTCCCGTGCTGATACGTGGTCGGTCGTTCAAGGGTGAAGCAACGCGTAATGGTGGCTGAGGAGACCGTGGAGGCCGAATAGGAGGAGTACCGAGTCTCTGAGGCGGAGGTCCTGGGGTGGGCAAACCGGGCGAAGCAACACGAGCAGGAAACGGCTTCGCAGTGTTGATAGGCGAGACCAGCTCGGGTGAAGGCCTTGGGATTGTGGGAACCGGGGGAGGCTTTGCACAAGTATGGTCTCCTAGCTCGGAGAGAGGGACAGGCTGGTTGCAGCTTGAACACTTGACCGTCGGGAGGACCTGTGAGATTCGTGTAGGCTGGTTCACAGACGATGGGGCGAGCAGAGAAGCCATTGTGACGCTGGAAAAGAGTGAGGGATGGTCAGATTTTGCCAAACGGCCAAGGTGTAAGTTGGTGCAGGGTCAAGGAATGACGAGGGATTGGGTAGTTGGGTAAGTAGCAGACAGGAATTAATCAGAAGATATGATAAGTATTCCCAGCAGCGGGAAGGGTGGATACCATGGGGGAGGACAAGAAGAGGGAAAGTCTGTTGACCGATGACCATACCCCAATTGGGTTAATCACCGTAACAACAAACATTCTCTCTTCTCCTCTCTCCATCTCTTTGTCGACAGTGTCATCTGTCCTCCACTCATCATTACCACCTACACCGTCGTTGCTACACTCTATTCTACAGCTCTTAACGGCTACAGATGCAGACCCGCTCCCACTGTTTGCACTCTCACCAACACCTTGGCGCCTGACCAGCCATCAACGGTGGGGCTCCACTCGCCTATCCGGTATTTACGCGTACCATTTTCATATCACTGGCTCATGCTTTTAGAGCCGCCACGACGTTCTTATGAGTCTCATGTCGTCCACGAACATCAAGAACATCATTTCCGGACGTCTCGAGGCTCGCGACTGCCGTAAAGTAACAACAATTGATGGCAACCTTTGTCCAGAAGACAACATGTGCTAAGTTTAGTACGCACATAAGTAGTACGTGATGGGAACGTTTGCCCTCATACTCGACGACCAATCAGAAATGTTGAGCCACCGGATGACCATCACTTGACACTACGCCTCTTCAAATTTCAAAATATACATTTCCGCTATCATACAACCGCCTTGGCGTCAGAGTCATGGAATCTAGAGTAATGATAGTCGGACGTTAAGTCCAGCCAAAACGCAACTTCATGTCAACCGTCTGGTGGGCTGAATCACCACCCAACGCTGAGAATACTGCGTATGCGCCAAACCATTAATCTCGAAGCGGATTTTATGCGCTTCACCCACTGACTTCTGCTTGGATTGCCCTCCAATTTGCCACTTGCTTGAGTAGCCTTGGTTCCCGGCTCCGCATTTCGCGTCTTCGTATACATATGCGCCACACTAACAATCTTCACCCCATTGATTGCTGAACGCACTAGTTCAAGATTCCTATCCCCTGTGTAAGCTAACCCTTTTTTGTCAAAGGGAATCAATTGGAAGCATGGTCTTTCGGCTCCGATCGACCTGCTGCAAGCATCTCCAATCCTTCGGATGACCCTATTGATGTGGTTTTTGCTATAGCGCACGGGCCACAGTTCGTTTAGCTTGAGTTGGAGACGCCCCCATATTTCAGGTTTCAACTAAGAGGAATGTCTTAGCATCAATGTCTGTTGCCTTGCTGCAATCGAGAACCTATTATCAAGAATAGATCCATCACATCCATCACCTTCAACGATTGTTTGCCGACAACGCTTGTTATTCGAAAAATCCACAGGGATGGTATCATATAACCTCTTTTCTTCCAATGCGACAGTGCTACGTCGAACTTGGGGCGAGCGATGTGCTTATAGCCGTCTAGCCGGAGCCGAGTGGGCCTCCAAAAATATGGAGGTGACCCTGTTAA
Organism: Podaxis sp. C-F-92630; assembly: GCA_018524945.1. NCBI lineage: Eukaryota > Fungi > Basidiomycota > Agaricomycetes > Agaricales > Agaricaceae > Podaxis > Podaxis sp. C-F-92630. The sequence goes on from JAEUWS010001247.1 coordinate 60,253, forward strand.
TTAATTAATTAATTTCGATGCCTCTCTCTTCACGCGCTTCCGCATTGGCTTCATACAAATAGGGAGTCGTAGTACCCACAATGTGAGAAACCTTCCGAATAGACACATTCTCATTGGCCAAGCTGACGAAAAGATTAGACCAATGTGATGCATTCATGATGAACGCCGTCATAGATAAAGCAATCAACACAGCTAGAAGTGCCTCTCATAACTGTCCCTTAAACCGCTATGACAAATACACCTCAAGGGCTCCTGTTTGTCTTTGGCCAATGCGAACCTGACGTCTCTACGAAGGACTTTAACGGTAAAGATCAGCTTTCTTACAATTCTCCTTCACCTTACAACCCTAACAGACTGGTACGACGGTGAACACGCGCCGTCCAGGTTAACGGTCCCTGGTATCACCTCCGCAACCAGATACAAAGCAGCAGACCAAGACAAACCAGACTGGCTCGCCATCTATGACCTAGCTACACCTCAAACAACCAAAAGCCCTGAATACCTCGAATTACGTAACAAGGCATCCGAGAACGAAAAAGCTATTATTCCTCGCCTGCCCGTTCTTCAACGTCGCACCTATTCCTTGATCACCCAATCCATCAAACCAAACCTTCCACCGCGTGCTCTGCCTGGAAAATATGCTCTAGTCATTCTTTGGTCCATCTCGGAAGACCAGGAAGCGGAATTCAATAGATGGTATGATGAAGAACATATGGAGGAGATCTCCAAAGTTCCGGGGTGGTTAAGGGGAAGACGGTACAAATTAGTTGATGGTGTTGATCTCGTGGAGCGCAGGTTGGGACCTCCAATTGAAGGCTGGAACCACCTCGTAATCCACGATTTGGAAAGGGGTGATTACAGGAATCTTCCAGAGTTCATCGCTGCGATTCAGACCCCATGGTCTAAGAAAATCCTGGGTAGTGTGAAGGGTGCTGTCCCGAGGGAATTTGAGCTTCACAAGAATTTCTGATTCATATTAATCACACGTATATCCGAAAGGGGTTTTTATTCCCGTATGAAGTTTCCGTGTTCCTCATGTTGTACGAATTCTCTAACATGTGTAACCTGTGTAACCTTAGTTCAAGTTAGCATTACAGCCTCTTGATATAGTGATCACATGGGGCATTATTATTGTTATTGTACTCTATATTTCTATACCGCTACAAGCGAACTCCACTGCCAAGACCTGGTGGGCGCATATTATGGATAATGTAGTGCTATGCCCCTCGCAGGGGGTATCTACATATAGAAATCGGGTGCTGAGGTGACATGCCCCATGTTCAATCAGACTCCTTCGCATTTCACCGTGAAATGCGAAGGGGTCTGATTGAACATGGGGCATTTATTCCGTATATAGTAGTAGTTCTTCCCCGCTAAGCTTTGCCCCTTTCTGCGGCATCGCCGTTGGATTCATAGAGCGCTATCACAAAAGGATCTCTTGGACATAGGTATCTAAGCTACCCTCTATGCCTATTATTCCTTCTACAGGACAAGCTCAAGGACTGATCCTCTTTCTCTCGCAATGCGAGCCCGATGTTCCGACCAGCGAGTTCAATGGTAGGCGCCTTCACTCGCAGAGTGGCCCAAGGTTACACACCCTATCCAGACTGGTGCGATAAGCAGAACGGAAGGACGTTATCGATACTCCCTCAGGCACAGACTGCTATGCGATATAAAGCCACAGACGGTCAAACGCCGGAGTGGCTCACAGTCTACGATGTGGCTTCGGCAGAAGTCATCGAGTCAACAGAATACGAGCATCCACGTGGTAGCGCGTACGAGATCGACAGTGCCATTGTGTCGCGTCTCCCCGTCCTCCAACGTCGCACTTACACCCTCATCAGGGAAAGCGTAGCAAAGCAGTGTGCCCTCCCAGCCAAATACGTCCTCCTCGTCGGCTGGTCTGTCCCAGCTCACCTTGATGAGGAGTATAATAAATGGTACGACGAGGAACACATGGCTGAGGTAGCGCAAACGCCTGGGTGGATCAGAGGAAGGCGGTACAAGCTCATCGAGAGCCAGGATATCGCCTCAATGCCAGGTCCTCCTGCCTATAACTACCTGATCATGTTTGATTGGGATAACAGCAATTACTGGGAGTACATCGAACGAAAACAGCCTACCCCCTGGACGAGAAGGATGTTAGCAGCAGGAGAGGGTCTAGAGATTAGGAGGTACGAATTGTATCGGGATTTCGGGGTGAGCTAAGGGTTTCGGTAAGCTGAAGGAATCACTGAGGGAGGGGGTCTGTCTGATGTTTTCTTCCATGCCGTTAAACAGCAACCGTCATTCGTGAAGTTTGCTAAGTAGATTTCCAACAAATAAATACACACATAGTCACTATATGATAAACTTGAATGAGAGCACCAAAGAAGATTCAGCAAGTACTGGGAAACGTACATCGGTTAGCTTCATGCCCCTTGATCGCAGCCAGAAGGAGGACCCTGACACCCTCAACCACCTAACCAGAGCAATCGTTTCACACCATACTCCATTTTGGCATACATGGACGTGGTTCTTTGAGCTTCAGCAAGGCTACCAATAACAATGAGTAACTGCCCGGATCCACGGCAGTAAGTATACATACCTAACGACATCTTCATTAGTGACGAAATTGCCTTGCCCTCCCCCAACTTCCTCGCAGGCTCGATGAATAGAATCAACGATGCGGTCTACTACATCTCGACAGTTCGAAGCACTTGCTACTTCCTCCGACGTTTCTGAATACGGACCGCTCCCCGTGCTCGAACCCCGTCGAATCCTAGCAGGGTCAATAGGAAGCGCCTTAAAGGCAGCAAATGTCTTCTCTCCCGTCCCTGAGGATGCAAGCGAAGGGTTGATCAACAGTCGCGATAAAGTAACCGTATTCTTGCGAGGGACACTCCATGTCTGTATTTGCGGAGGCAAGCTAGGCTTTCTCGGAAGCGTAGTGGGGGAAGGGGGCTCGTTAGAGGCTGAATGGACACTATTCCTTACGGAATAGCTAGTGACACGAGACTCTTGATTGGAATTGATCCAAGTTATGATGAAACCAGCATTTTGTTCTGGGTCTCGACTTGCCTCTTCAAGCGGTGACAAGATGTATGCACCTAACAGCCATCAGTGCGGGCTTCTTACGCCGAGAAATTTAGTCCTTCACACCAACCTTTCCTGATGCCAGTTATATCTCCAAGGGGTACTCTGGTATATAGTTTTACTTTTTCCAGGGTATAGTCATAGCTCTGGAATGGTAATGAGATACGTAGATTTCACCAATTGACAGGAGGATCCTTACCACAATGTAGAGGGCCTTCGTGGTCTGTGAACGATATGAGCGATATTGAATGAGACCATGAAGTTTGCTACTCACCAAAAGAAGGACTTTTTCCTCGAACTTTAGACCGATCTTCGTGTTTAGCTCTTCCGGCGCAAACAAGGTCCATCCAGATAGTAGCCTTTCGCCCTCTGGTAATACACGAGCGACACAAGTTGCTATCGCCTCCGTACGAATTTTTGAGAGTCTGATAAGGTCCCGTGGATCAGAAGACTGGAGCTTCAGGAGAAACTCTGAGAATACGGAAATAGTCCGGTTTCCCAACATGAAATCAATCACTGCCTGGCAAAACCAATCACTAAAGGTGGAGGTGTACATTCTAAAAGAATGGCGTGAGCCTTCTTAGCTCCAGCGTGACACCTTCCCTCACCTCGCCAGAGAATTCACGCCATCGTTCAGGAGTCCACTCAGATCACGCCTGCCCGTCCTGTCACAGTGTTAGAAATTCTCGTGAAACAGGGTGAAGGTAGTATAATAAAACCTTGTGAAATCTCCCTAATATGAAGAGAAGGTCAATGATAAGCTGATATGGGGATCTAAATACCACCGACTAACTTTCAACGCAGATGTCCCAGCACTGAAAAGCGGCTCGTTAACCCGAAGCCCGAGGTCCAGAATATCTGTGAATGACTCACTATGCGCGACTTATGGCATCGCCATTGTTTGCCCAGACTTAAAACGGCATGAAATATAAAGCGTTGCTCGCCTTGAAGAGCCTTGGCTTACCGTCATTGAAAACGAAGTCTATCTCCGGCCGCTTGGCTATAGACGGGTTGAGGAGGGCGAGAGCCCCAAGTTGGTGATGCATGACATGCCGAGCAAATGCAGACTTCATTTAATTGGTCAGTCCGTGAGTTGCCCGAACCCAGAAAAGATGGCTTTCGTACTTGCACGACATTGGTTCTATCAAGGCAGTCAATGCAATTGACACGAAAAACGCCCTTCTGTTGTGACAGAATCGTGTTATCACATATCCAGAGGTACCTGGAGTGGGAAAGTTGACAGGGCAGCTCCAAGAGCATAGCTTCTATAGAACTCACCCTTGGGTCTCGAACACGCGTTCCATGGCATCGACGAGTTTGGATATATTTTCGTACCTTGGTCAGGATCAGGCTTGTACTCGACGATAAAAGCGTATGAACCCACTTCATCCCCTTCGTCTCAGTATGGAAATCGTACTCATGGTATCTAGATTGTTCCATAAGAAGTGGTCATTGGGTTTGTAACCTTACTCACTGTGCACCTTCGAATTCGAGTTCCTTCATATAATCACGATATGCTTGAGTGATGGCTCCTTCTTTTCCCTGCTGCTCTGCGAGGTTGACAATGGTCTGGGAAAGATTCATTTAATTATGGGAATCAGGTTTTGATAGGTGACTTACATGAGGTCCATACGAGGGTATCGTTCTCTTCAGATGACGCCGTAGCGCATCGAGGTTCTGCCCATGTGTGCGATCTGGCGCAAGGACGGGCGGTGGTTTTAGTCCATATCCGGTTTGTGTCCAGAATAGTGGGACTGGACCGAATCAGAAATGTCCAACTCAAACTGTTCACCACTCACTTGAACCCCGAATCTGGACGTAGCTAAAGATATTCTCCTTGCCTTCGCGCTATTTGGATGAGTGTTTGTCAGCCGCTTGGACCCTGGAGCAAAGTGCAATGAGGTACCTGAACTCGCATGATGGTTTCGGTTTCGACGAAATTAGCGACATGTGCTTCTTCATCAACCCCCCGCCGCTGATACCGCAAGCCTGCACGATCTCTTGAGCGGCGTGAAATAATGACATATTCCACATGACACTCCTCTTCATCCTCTCCGAGCTCGGAGGGTACTACAAAGTGTGCCAGCTGAAAATAACCTTGCATTACGGGAAGGATATACGAATGGAGCTACAATAAGAAGGTCAATCATCTGACGGGAGGAGATATAGTCCGAGACTTACCCCCGCATCGATGAGATGCTTCGACATCCATTCATTCCACCAGAATTGTTTGTCCACGCGACGCCAGAGCGGTAGTACGGGATACGGTTCCGCAATGGCGGAAACCTTGGTCCCGGGCTTCGGCCCTGAAAGCGAACGGTCCATCTCGGGGGAAGGTAGGGCTCCAAGGCCCGCGAGGAGCTCATGTTGCTTCTGACACTTGGCTAATTGTTCTTGCTTGTGCTGTAATGATCGTGTAATATCTGTCTCATTGTTAATACTGTTTGATAGATGACATAGGCATCAAACAGTGTACCAAATGCGTAGGAGAAATACATGCCACCCTTGGTGAACTCCCTTATACATTCCCGAATAACTTTGTTTTCTAATTCAGAATGTTGTTCTTCAGCGGTGACTGGCGCCGGGGCTGTTGTAGCGAGGATTGTCTCGATCACTTCTCCCGGTTCTTCCTTCGCTTCCTGAATGATTTTATCCAAAACTTCCTGTTCTTGTGCTGCTGACTGTGGAGGTAGTGTGGTAGGCAATGAGGTGTCTTGTATGCTGTCGCCGCGGCGTTTTGAGAGCCTGTTCCAGAAGGACAATCGTGCGGCCACAGCCTTGAAGATCGGAGATGTTGCGATTGACTGTTCTGAGGAAGGCGTTGATATGCTCGAAGCCGTGGATTGGGGTGAGTCGGGACGGAGTTCGTCTTCTTTGAACCCTTCACGGATAGGGGTCATAAGTTTGATGTGAGGGTCGGGCGAGAATTGCACATGGGGAGAAGAAGGCGACTCTACAAGTTGTTCATTTAACTCTTGGCCAGTGTCGTCGGCTGCAGAGTCGGTAGTGGAGCTTTCCGGGAGGAGTGATGGTCTTGAGAGGGCCGCATTGCGAGAAGATATTGCCTTAACCGCTGAGAGTCCACGTTCCTCCAGAAGAGGGATCGCAGCGACGCTCTTGATCACATAGACCTTGTGACTAACGTCCAGAACTAAAGGTTGTCAACATACTTTGTCGCGGGCCAGTAACATGAATATAGCGCACCGCTTCCAACTTCTGATCTAGACGTAATCACGAGGAGATACGAGCCTTACAGAACCGATCAACACATCATCCTGTCGATCGACAAGCGAAACCCACTCGAATACAACTCCAGCACACCAACGATACCATAGATGACCGCACTCTCACCCCAGTCAAACTCTTCCCCTCCACTCGGAATCTCTTCAACTTGGAATACTTTTCCCCACGAGATACGAATATAGGATCTAGGGCCAGCTATCCTACCCTGACCAGGCATGTGAGGGCGTATCAATAGTCCATCTTTGGTGGCCAAAATTGCGAGGTGATCATGGGGATATGGATGTGGCACTGGTGGAACGACGTATTTTGGTGGTAATCCCGGAGTGTGTATCGGTGCAAGGACTGGAGAGCTTGCATGCGTGTGACCAGTGCCATCAGCAACGGCCTCGGATAGGGGTTTGTTGGGCGAGGCGAGGGGTTTGGATGCCTTTGCGAAAAAACGCTTCATGGCTCTGGGGTGGAGCCGTACCTACCTGCGACCAAGGTCAAGGCGAGCAATAGAGTTGTGGAATGTGGGCCAGTGCCCAGCAGGCGAAGCGAGCACGAAAGCGTGATTTCGGACATCAGGCGTTCTGTCAAACCATGACATCACCAATACAAATATGCACAACCAAACTAATACACATATTGTCCACATATTATTAACATACTGTAAACCTCTAGTATAGCTACAAGCAATAGAGGGGAAGCAAGCACGATAACTACATAACACAATAACGGGATCAGGAGTACGGGGGATAGCTTTCATTGGTCTATGATGCATATCCATGAGGTAAGCCTTTCTGGGATTCGCCCTGTGGGGCAGGAGTGATTGGACTGGGTTGAGCAGAGCTAGTTGTTTGGGTAGGGCCTTGTTGTTGTGACGCTTGAGGCTGTTGTGTACCTTGGGGGAAAGGTGGCTGACCGGATCCTGACTGGGAGAAGCGGTTGGAGAAGAAGTTATCCCATTGATCTAAAAAGGCCTCAGAAGCAAATTCGACTGCGTAAGATCATGTCACTTACGCCAATCAAACATTGAACCAGGAAGTCCTTCGAGGAAGCCGTTATCGCTCATTTCATACTCCGCAAGGTTAACGCCCTGGCCACCGTCAAGAACATTCATGACTTGAACGTTTCCCTGGTTTTGCACATTCATAGCGGGGTTCAAGTTACCATAGCTATCACCCGGCCTATTCAATGGTGTGAAGTTTACCATTGAGGCTGCGGGTTGCTGGGACGTTTGTCGTGGTTGGGCTGCAGACGATGTTTCACTTTCTGTGCCTATTAGCAGAATAATTGATGAGCACGGTATAGATTAATCCAGAGGGAACATCGTGACTCACCCTCGCTGCTCTCACCGGGCGTAATGATGGTGCCTACGGGGAGATCCTTAATATCCTCTTCCCTGGTACGCGTTTGAGCGACAAAGACGCCTCCTCCTGGCCTTGTTGGGTCTTTCCGGTATTCTAGACTTAATGGAGGTTTTGGCGTGACACCACCAGTCGGGTTTAGTGCAGGAGTTTCCATAGGGAGTGGAGGTCCTTGCGTTGCTTCATACAAAAGGGCAATGATCTCCGCCGTCTAACGGATTCCATGCATATATCAGGGGAGGGAAGAGAAGTGCGTGGCACGATCAATTCGTTAACGAAATAGCTTGTCACATGAAACAAAAAAAATAGCTGACCTTTCGTCTCGCTGACATGTGTTCGGGACTGATAGCTTTCTCCCATCTGCGGATACAGTCTCGTAATTTACGCAGCTTGTCAGCAGCTTCCTGATCTTTCCTGCGTACCCAGGTGTGGTACTATGGAGACATCCATCAGCATATTATAGCTATTAGACCTTTTAAGGAATACCCACCTGAACTAGCGCACATGACGTCGCCGCATAAGCCACCAATAACCACACATCGTAAATATCCTCGTGAGCGTCCAACCAATCGATAGCTTCACCGGTAAGAGAGACCAGTCTTGTCCATTGTTCAACTGTCAACCCAAACTTGAGATGAGCGGGACAGGAGTAGCTGATGCGCATGAAAACACGCCAGAACATCATGCATAAACAAGCATATAGCAAATGTAGTATACCTGGGAATTGCTTGATTTTGATTTCAGGGTTAAACAAAGGATGCTATTACTCACCCGCATGGCGTGGCGTCTCTCGACCGCGGAATTTGAGGCTCTCTGGAAGTAACCGATGCCAGTCCTCAATATCCTGGAGCAGTTGATTGAGAACTTCGTCAGTTGTGAACGCGAGACCTGAGGGACTAAAAAGACGTCAGCCATGTGGATCAACGATAAAGGGTGATACTTGCCTGTAGATTGCCTTGAGCACACGGCCAAGTAAGACGCTCAGCCGCACAAGCTCGTCCATGTAAGGGCCGTTGTCATCGTTTGAAGAAGGCAGACGGGCGTCACAGTCCTGGACGTCAATCATATAGGGGTGTCCATACGCTAGACTCGTCCTGCGTATATAAGATTAAGCCTCGTTTGTAGCACATAGAGGGTGCGGCTTTACCATCGGTCGGAAATTAGGCATGCTCCCCAGAGACGGCGTCTAAGCTCAAGGTTTTGCTTCACTGATTCTGCTCGATGCAAACCAAGATCCTGCGCCTGGGCGCCGATCAATAAACGAGGGTAACACCCCGTGACTCCTTGACTCACCATCCTGATGGCAGTCCCGAGGCGGACCCATAGGGCCGAAAGAGCATTAGGAACGAATTGCGAGTGGCTGTCACCGGTCATGGACAGGATGAGAAGCGCCTGCACATTCGCAATCGAGGCCATAGAAAGAACATCATCAGCCTTGATGACATTATTGACGGCATATCGTATTGAGTCGAAGATTTTGGAAGGCACCTCGCGTCGAGCGGCTGCGACAAGACACATCGAATAAAGCAGAATGGGGGGAGGGTTGGGATTCGCTAGAAACTCGGCTTGGGTCACCACTGGAAGTATGGGCGCGACATCAGTAAAGTATGAGTTGATAAGTTTTTCAATCACATCTTTCTCGATGTGTAGATCTATCTGTTTTGGATGGACTAGTTGCTGCTCTTCCGTGGCGGGTTTTTGGACAGTGATGAGTCCATCCCCGTTTTTACTGACCTCGAAGTTATGCTGGTATCGAAGGTCGTAGTTTTCATATATACGAGAACTGATAGTAGCTTGAGAATGTATTAAGTGAGCAGGTGAGGTCGGTCCTAAAGCGTTATGTGAGTCCGTTCGAGACACGAGGAATAGAACTCGGAATTTGTGTATTGTAATACTTACCGAAAACACCAACATCGCGTCGAGGGGCAGACTCATTACTAGGCGAGGAAACGGCACGGTTGTTAGCTTCAGCCTTATCCTTTTGATTAGCAGTCGCAGCTGCGGCCGCCTCCTCCTCCAGCTTCTTCTTCTTGAACCTAGTTTCTGTGATAGGCAGGAAAAAGGTACATTCAAAAGAAAATTGTTTGCAATGCTGGCAGATGGGTGGGTCCTAAAGCAGACCGTCAGGGCGGAACATTCCCGTTAAGCTCGCCACGCTTACCACGTCAGGAAGAATGTCGCAGCGTATTTTGCGAGATCTACACGAGTCGCAAGCACGTTGCTAGAAAGTAGGCATGAATGAGTGGCGCGTCAATTGACGAACAACGTGGGTAACTGACCGTCTTCGTACGCTTCTTGAGATCAACGATACCTTGTGGTGCCTGTGGCTGCTGAGCAGAAGGGGCACGAGGGATGTCACTTCCCGAAGCTCCTGTTTCCTCATCGGAACCCTTCTCTCCAGGCTTCCCAAGAGAGTCGCCCGGCACAGACTTCCCTCGCTTGCGTTTACCAGCACCAGCGGACATAATGGGTGATGGAACAGCCTGGGCATGCTCAGGGTGTGCGCCTGAACGCGACGGAGGATACATTACCATCGGCTGCGGATAGGCTGGGTATGAGGGATAACCAGGTGGCGCATAATGGTGTGGCTGGGGGTGCATTGGGTACGCATATTGCGGATGATGGGGAGGTACACCGACATGGGGAGGCTGTCCGTGCATTTGTTGCTGGTGTTGTTGTTGATAGGCCTGATGCTGGTGTTGCTGAGAGTAAGGTGAGCCGTTGATCGGGTATGAAGGATTCATGATGAACGCGGGGGGAGGATACGGATGATAAAAGGGCCCACGAGAAGGGTATAGCGGGTAGCTGGCTGTTGGGTACACAAATGGATGTGAGGTCTCATTGTCGGGTTACTGGAGGCGGGGAGGAATAATTCCGACTTACGTGGGGGATATGGGTATTCTCGCAGACTAAACGCACTTTCCTGGCGTTCGCCTGTTTTTTGGTCTCTCGATCTGTGGGATGGTCTGGAGGTAGACTCTGACTGCCTTCTATGCCGCGGCTTGCGGGTGGTCGGCTTGGGAGAGGCCTGTGTCGGCTGAGATGCACTTTGCGTCGGAGTCGGCGGCAGCGGCTGGTGCGGCAACGGCTGCGAGGGATTGACAGTAGAGCTTGGTTCGCCGGGAGGAGTTGTCATCTTCCTCCTGGAGTTCTCCGGGGTTATAAGACTTTCCAATGGACAATCGTTGGGCCGCCGATGTGACCAAGCTCCTCCTTCCGAACCTGTAAATCTGCTTAGCTAAAGCCTCTTCGGACTCGAGTTCTTTCGCCAGTCCCTTCAGTTCCAGGTTTGTACACAAGCCTCCTGTATCGCCTGTGCCTTAGTACTAGACGTAAATTGTAGTCAAGACAATGAGAAAACCCCCTAGTTCGTCGACCTGCGGCTGGCCTCGATGAGTGTTGTTGCCGAACAGGCCAACAGTAATCACAAGTGATGCCGAGTCACAGTTGTAGGCTCCGCTTGAATTTTTCTATTTCCAGGACCCACGACAAACCAAATAACACAATCTCACTACGATCTAGGTCCCCTACCGAATTACAAATTTTCAAACCTCTCATCGATCCCTGCGAATCGCGATCGTTGGCTTTGTTCGACGTCCCTAAAATGTGAGATGTTGATACAACCCTAACGAGCGTTAAGCACTCTGTCAAACAAGGGTAGATCTCTTAACGTCCTCAGCCCGCGTTGACCGTATTTGACCCAATTCGTATTACGAGGACAATGCCTGACAAGACTCAGGTTCCAGATTACATTCAGAAAGTCTGTATGGCAGGCGGAAAGCTTCCATCGCGATGTCATCAGGGTTGATCTAGACGGATGCACACGACTCACTGTGAATGCGTCACAGGAACGATTCTCAAACCATTCCCACTGCTCTGCGCTCCGGCGGCAGATCCATGAACCCGGTACCTAACCAATGCTCCCCTCGAGGACGCCGCTCCTCCTCGTCCTGGATTATTTCTGCGTTGATGTCTCCTTCTCCTGCGTCATCCAATACGCAGGGTCCCAAGTACCCCAATACTCTGGAGAAGCACTTGAGCCCTTTCAACCTTTCTGGGTTGAGCGGAACGGGGCAAGATCATCGGGGAAATCGACTGCTTGGTCAGCTTCTGCGAGTTAGCATTACCACATTTCTAAATCACCCTCCAATGAAAGACCCCCATTTCTCCCAACACGCATGTTCTCGCAGGTTCTCGCGCAACCTTATGGATGTGGAGCCGATGTCTCATCAACCCAATCAATTCAATTTTGAAACATTTTCTGACATCCTCGTTGGCGGACCTAGACCGTCGAAGATATCTCGCGCTCACCGTGGAAATAACCTCCCGTTGACCAATCATACCCTGCGAATTGGAATAAATAAACGGGTATTATGGGGGTATCCAGATGTGGTTAATGTGGTATGTTATGCAACGAAATAAGTCAACCATTCGCCCTCGAGAACCCCCACTAGGACGTTAAGAAGTCTAGTAGGTCAATTATGCGGACCATCCCAAATACCCCCGCCACCCTCTGTGAAAGCCGGGTTTACCTCTCGCTTGTCCTCCGTAGCAATCGCGGACGCATCAAGCCACGAATAACCTGGAGGCCTACACAATACATTCACAAGATTCCTCCTCCAACTGCCGTGAGAGAATGGATTCGGGGGTGGTGCATCTGGGATCAGACTTTTGTGTGCTTGGTTCCGAATCTATGTACAGGTTAACGGAAAGGGTCAGAAAGAAGCGCATGAACCGGAGAAGATGGTTGTCGGTTAACCCTCGGTCGCCCATTCGTGGATGACAGCAAGGGTAACACGGCGGCGAACTGGAACACACCTGTTCGATTGTTGTTATATTAAGAAGTAGAAGCTGCGAAAGGGGATCCAATCAGTGAATGATGTTCTAATTCGAACGAAACTCGGTCATTGGTCGAATGCCACGAGAACAACGCCGAGCAAGGGAAGCCCTACTTGGGGGTGGAAAATTGAAGAAATCAAGTCACTTACTCTCATATGGTAAAATAGAAGCGCAGCAACCGGCCAAATAATCAGGATTGACAAACAAAAGGCAACAGCGCTTCCAGCTCCCCGTCGTAATGCACGCCGGAAATTCAGATTTTCTCGAGTCGTGAGCAAATACAGATGTAAAGCCGATGTACAGATGATGAGAATCAATGTCAAGGTCTATGACAAGGAATGATAAAGTTAAAACGTTGTTTCTGGCAAAGAGAGTTTACATTCCTGACTTACGGCTGAAAGCAGCAACACGAAAAATGTTGTGTAGTTACGGCGACCCACACAGTTATTGACCCATTGACAGTGATGGTCGCATCCATCAACACAATTGTCGCACTGCGGATAATGTGTCATTGGATCATCTATTCAACCGATAAATCTAAGCGTATGCATACCATTTTGCAATGACTCGACCGCGGTGGTCGGTAAGTTCTACAGGTCGGGCAATATTTGGTCCTAACGCTGCGCAAGAATAAAGTAAGACTGTGCTTCTCGGGAATCACCAAATTTCTTCCACTCACACGTCGTTCCGAACCTTCAAGTCTCGAGGCATTGGCGCTCGGGACCCTCCATCCGAAGGTGTTTCACTTGAATAAGGGGGGTCAGGGTCCAGTTCTCGGGGTAAAATTCCGGGATCAGTCATCGCCTGCGTGTACGTTGAGATGATTCAAAACTTCGGCGAACTAAATGTTTGGGATAGTAACATACCGTTGCCAGCATGGTTGAAATAACCAATAGCGCCATATAGATGCCGACAGCTGCCACAGCAGGGCTCTCATTATGCCACCACCATACACATGTTGTCCCAAACCAGACACCAGCGATACCGAGTACCAGAAGGAACGAAGTCACAAACGCCCAAGGAGAGTCACCTCCAGTCAGAACATGGCCTCTAAGGAAGAACTTATTGTTCGATGGATGGAGTTCATAATTGCGGTAAGGTTTCCCCGTATCAGGATTCAGAATTGGAACAGCAGATAAAGGTGGCCGGCGATCAGGAGGTCTGGGAATGAATGACGGATCTGGGGAATGTGAGATCGAAGTACGAAGACCGGAATGACGGTGCTCGACTCCCAGGGTGTCACCGTACACGGCAGGAGATGACGTTCGCTTGTAATGGGTAGGTGACGTAGGCAAACTGGAATCGTATCCATTGAGCTCGTCTCCTCGTTTGCCTTCAAAGGTCCCACGTCCTTCAATATGTGCAGGGCGAGTGCTGGGTGTCTTCCTGATAGACTCGAAGCTAAGCCCCCTGCTCAAACCCATCACTCTGTCGAAACTCGTCCGCACAATGTTCTTTGCGGAGAAACTGGAAGTCGTACCACTACGATCCCGAGTGACGGATGGCCGCCCCGCCGGATTGTTAGAACGGTTGGCAGTGGGGAGCAGGGGCTCCCGACTCTGTTTCAGGCGCTTGGAAGCAGGGGTATCCAGTACGTTGATATATATTTGGTCGGGTCCCCTCGAACCCTCCAACTGGTCATCAAAGCTCTCGGAACGCCGGTGATTCACGTCACTGAGCTGAAGGAACTCGGGGTCTCGGGCGCTACCAGTAACTTCATTGGCAGAAGCAACAGAGCTAGGACGAGAATACTCAGGCTGATTGTTCGGCCTCGAAGGGCGGAAAAAAGACATCGAGGGTTGGATGCCGCCAGCATGGGTAGTGGAATGAAGAGGTGTGAAATTAGACATGGTTGGTGAAGTAGGGCCTTGGGTATCTCCATGCGGTCGATTAATTACATGTGGCAAAGGACGAGAGGACGGCAGAGAATTCGTAGTAGTCAGGGTGCTGACTGTCGTACCGCCTTGAGGTCGTTGAGTTACGGATATGTTGAGTGTAGTGGGTAGCGGGAGTTGCTGGCTTTGAGAGTTTCGCCTGGGAGTGGGGGGGCTGGAAGGAGAGACCACAGAAGAGAGTGGTGAATGTTGCGAGGACGACATGATGAGATATGTACGAATGCGAAAAGAAAACGAGTGGGCCGAAAAAGCTGTGAGGACTGCGTATAGCTTGCTGGATTATGTTCTTGTTGGCAACATAAAGAGGATATACGGGTGTAGGATACCGGCACCAGCAGACACAGGGTCGGAAGGTGAAGACGTAGATCAAAAGCAAGAGATACAGCGCAGGGGACTGTGCGTGTTGAGCGCGCAAGAGAAAAAGCACTTCGACCGCTGTCACAACTGCGAATCACTACTTCCCTAATATGGCACTATGCTCCCACGCCTGCTTCCTACCCAACTCAATTACCTCCTGTCTCGGAGAGGCATATACACGTCGCTCAAAATGTATCTTCACCTGTCTTATGCATCAGTGGTCCTCTTTCTGTCCCCTTCCTCTGCAACGCCAACTGCGCCCCGCAGCGGCTACTAGGTCTGATGACTTACAATTCTTGCGAAAACAAAGTCAACCTAACCAGCCTCAAAGATATGAACTTCCCCTGAGGTGGCACATTCAGCGGATTTCACACTGAGTTTCTCTATTGCCCTTAGCCCTCGGGCCTCGGACCATAGATACACCCTCCATCTAAAGCAAAAACCTGGCTCTAACACAAAAGTCATGTCTCTTGGACAATACGAGGATGTGGCGCGAGAGCGAAGGGCGGTCGCGACACACTAAAAACTCAAGACGCGAGAACTCAACAGGAGTAAGTTTCACTATTCTGGAGCCTGTCCACTACAGGAGAAACCGGGCTACTTATATACGATAGTAAGATCATCTGATTAAGTAACAAGACTTTTGGGGATGTGCACGAAAGAGGAAGGCCTAGACAAGTGACAAAGCCACAAACACGCTACAAAGGATCGCCTTCGACAGCTAGTGAGCTCTGGCACCACATGACTTTCGTGTGATAATGGCCCTGGACTGTTGCATCAAGGCCAAGCAACCTGAAGGTTATTGGTTCTCCGACCTCCACATTAAAGTCCAGATGTCCTCACATCTGCACGTTTGGTTGAGAAAAGAAGGTTTTGTTAGCGCGCCGGGACAAAATTAGCATCGGTACATGTGCCATGACACCAAGGACTTACGCACAGATGACATGTTGTGCACGTCCAAATATGGGCACACAACATACTATCCAAGTGTTCTTCTATCCCCAGAACTTCTCTAGCATATGGTTCACCCTCATTACTGCCGATATGTCCTTAGTTCCGGCCAGGTCGGACGAAATTTTTCATGAAGTGGATGTCCCATCGAGCTCCCAGCTAGTTGATTAAGGGTGTCTAGTTCCAATTGTACGGAATACCTCGGTCCGGATGTGGTAGGTACAGAACGATTTTCAAGAATGCGGGCCGTTATTGGCGACGCTCTCCGAGGACGTATGTGAGTCGCGGAGAAGTCGCATACATTAGGACTTGTAGTGCCCGCCTATCAGATATACTAGAAGATCATGCTTAATACATTCGGTCGCACCCGGTCAATCACTCGATGACTCCGCGGAAAAAACATTGGCTTGAGCCCCCCCTCAGCGCTGGTCAAGCTGTGGGGACTGTAGCCTTACCTTTTGTCCCTCAAATGTATTTCCAGGCGTATACCAATACTTATCACTCCAAAGACGGGAGCGCGGCATCCCAGATGATGAGATCTCCGGCTTCTTGACCCGCCGATGACGTTATCTCATCTTCTCTGGCTCTCATCGGCCGCGTCTGACCCTCTGTCCATCCTCCTGGATAACACATATGAACATATCCCAAGGCTTCCCAACGTCACCCGAACTCGTGGATAGGGCTCTCCTACTTGCCACACTACCTCGTCTTTCCACGCCCCAATTCCTCGCGCCTGTTATCACACACGCAGTCTCAACAACTCGGAAACGGTTAATCATTGTTCTGTTCTCTAGATTCTTCAACAAAGAGACTCCTAACAGTCACCTTGACCAAGGCTACTTAGCCTCGCAGGCCATCTCACACACAGCAAAGTGGCGGGTGGTCCAGGAGATTCTAACTTATGTCTATGTTCAGGCAACCAAGGTCGCACAGGACTTGGGGAAGGTATTGATGGAGGTCGATGTCCTATTAAGAGGAATGAACGAAGATGTACACGAGAATCTAGGGGTTGGGATGGACATGGTCTTTCGCGTGAGCGGAGGTGCGTCCCGACATGTCTATTCAACGTATGATGATCTAATCTCGTTTAATATCCAGACGCCATCCCCGTGCCACTGCCGGAGACTATTGGCCTCCTACGGTCCTCGTATGTTCCGGGGGGAGAACGAGACCCCGTAGTTGACTTGGGCGTCAGGTCGGAAGCTCCGACTCCCCGTACAGCCGGCGACCGACCCAGGATCTACCCCGTCACTGCGCTTGGTGGCACCTTCGACCACCTACATGCTGGACACAAAATACTGTTGTCAATGGCTGCTTGGATTACCAGCGAGAAGCTTATCGTCGGAATGACAGGTATATTTTTCGTCACAAATGAAGATCTGCTATTAAATCTGTCGGACAGATGATACTTTGCTACAGAACAAAGTCAATAAGCATGTGATGGAAGATCTCGCACAGCGCGGCAAGAGAGTACGAGAATTCCTGGAATTCTTCAAACAGGGTCTCGTATATGACATTGTACCAATCAATGATGTGTACGGCCCAACTGCCTGGGACCCAAATATCCAGGCGCTCGTCGTGAGCAAGGAGACCCTCAGCGGGGCAGCAGAAAGTGCGTTCTCTCCGTGTTCTTGCCGACAAGGCTAACAGCCATCATGCAGTCGCGAAACACAGAGAGAGCAAAGGCCTTCCAACCCTCGAGGTGTTTGTGATTGATGTTATTTCTGCAACATCTGCCAATTTGGATCATCAAGACGTAGCATGGCTGAAGAACGCGAAGCTTAGCAGCACATTCATACGCCAATGGATCGTGGCTAATGGGGTTCAATGATGAAGCGGATTGTATTTACTTAACTATATTGATTTGATGAGCCAATGGCGGCAATCAATTTCTTCCCACGCCATGTTAGGCTAGCAGAGACGGCGAGCTGGGCCCAAGCCCGATCCACATTTTCGTCTCGTCCACCACCATCACTAACTGCAGTCGACCCCGTTCACTCGTTTATATGCATTTTTGATAGCTTCTCTGCCCTATACGCCAAATTATCTACGTCGATTTTTGCCCAGATACACCATGCGCACCTTCAAGACTTCTTTATTACTCGGCTGGTTGCTCCATTTGCACTTTTCCTCCGCCTACCGTTGGCCCTCGCCACAGTATGATGCTCTGGAGACTTTCTTATATGAAGGTCAGCGAGGGGACGACTCCAATTTAGCTTCGCTAGTCCACCCTTGTCGCAAGCGAACAGGGACGGGAGCATCCGTTCCTGCAGAATGGCTTCGTTTCGTGAGCTCGGCTTGTATCGCGTTTTGGTGTACGCTAACTTGCTTGTGTGTGCTCCAGGCCTTTCATGACATGGCTACCCACAATGTCGATGATGGGTCAGGAGGGCTGGACGGCTCCATCGTGTATGAGCTAGGAAGATCCGAAGTACGTGTTCTCGCTTCGTGCTATGCCACTGAAGCCCTAAATTGCATGTTAGAACTTCGGCCTTGGTTTCAATCAAACCCTCACCGACTTCGAAACTTTTCCAAATAAATACGTTTCCAGTCAGTTCTACTCCTTTCACCAGCCAATCCTCTTCTGACGGTTATCACAGGAGCCGATGTCATCGCCCTCGGTGCTGTATTTTCTGTCGCCACTTGTGGAGGGCCAATCATTCCGTTCCGTGGCGGGCGAGTCGATACCTGGACGCCTGGTGGTTTTGGAACGCCCGAACCTCAGCACGACCTCGACACTTTGAAGGAGAGCTTCAGAAAGCAGGGTTTCTCGACCACAGAGATGATTACTCTGACAGCTTGTGGCCATACCATTGGTGGCGTTCGTGATGCCGATTTCCCTATGCTTGTCTCAGCGAGTACCGACCCGACAAAACCGCACATTGTCGACTTTGACTCCACTACTCAATTTGACAATAAAGTGTATGCTTTATTTTCTGATATCTCAGTGACAGTTGTTAACTCTTTTTTTAGTGTCACAGAGTTTCTCGACGGAACGACGCAGAACGTGCTTGTGGTCACACCGAATACCACCATGGCGTCGGATCTCCGCGTGTTCACGAGCGACGGTAACCAAACAATGCGCGGGTAAGCGTTTATCCAACCTTTGATGTAAGATAATTAACTCACGTTAGCCTCCTTCAGCTTATCAGATGCCGACCAATATAGCAACCAATGTCAAACTCTGCTCGAGCGCATGATCAACACTGTCCCTCATGGGGTGTCGTTGACGGAAGAAATCAAGCTGCTGCCCGCAAAAGTCGAGGGAGTGCAGTTGACCATTGAACGTGACCAACTGGTGTTCAAGGCCAGTCTGCGTGTATGTATACCAATCATCATGTTGTAGAATAAGTGCTGATACATGAATCCAGCTTACACAGCCCATCAACGATAAACTCAACATGAATAGGACAGTCACAATGTTCTGGTGCGACAAGTACGGCGACTCGGCGAACTGCAAAGGAAGTACCAAGTCGGCCCCATCTGTCGACGTCGTGCAGGATGATCCGAACAACTCACCCATTACCCAACGTATGGGGCTTTATTTCGTACATTACAAATTCGTCGTGCCAATTCAGGCTACGGCTTCGATTTCGAGGTTCTGGTTTGAAGTTGATGAGCACAACGGCACAAGTACGATGGCTTACAATAATGAAGGCGATTTCTATGTCGTACCTCAAGATCAGGTTGTTTTCGTTCCGACGATGAGTACAGCATTGTTTAGGTCGAACGGAACTTACACCAAGACATATACCAACCGGAATGGGGAGTCTTTTACCAAAGTCTTTAATCTGACTGTTGCAGTATGTCGGCCTAGAAATCAATATCCTGTATTGAATGCTAAGCCCTTCGCCCTTAGGTCCGAGAAGGCAGCAACCCATCCCGAGTATACGCTTCGGCTTATGATAATGCCATCCGCAACTTCACAAGCCCCCTGAACACCACAGTGGAATTTGCACGGAATACCTCTATACCCTCCGTCAGTGGATATGAGTTCTATTCTGGAACCGTGGAAGATGTCGGTTTCCAGACAACTTTGGATCTTCATGTTGACGTTGGAGGCACGACGTACACGGATGATTTCCGGCAGACGACGTTTTTGGATAATACCCCCTATGTGGCGCCTGCGACTGTCAATCCCAACGCGCGCCCATCGTCTTCGTCATCGTCGGTTCCTTGTTTCACGGTGTCTGTCCCACGGATTCTTGGAAGTGGACTATTTAGCTTGTTCTTGGCGTTTTTATCCCTGCACATTCTGTGATGGATCTTGGATCCTAACGTATGGACTCGCCTGGTGCTTGTTTCACGTACGTGATCTTTCTTGTTACCTTTCATTATTTGTCTTTGGACTATTTGGACCGGACGGACCCCTAGACCAGCTTTATGGTATAGTAGTACTTAATCATCGTTCTGTTTCGAGACTAGGAGCACCTTTGTTCGTAGATCGCTATCTCAGATTAAGAACGATGAAACATGATTGACGAAGCTCAGAGGAACATTGCACTCAGAGACTGACAGCACAGATGGGCTACCCTGCGATAGCGTACAGTCCTGGCAATTCATTTGTCCAACCCAGGCTGTCGCTAATTATAGACAGCGCAGGGTTACACTTACGGCATCAAGAATCGATTTCTCAAAACAGCTTACATTGAATTCTTTGCAAACTCTGCTATTGCTTCATAATCCTTTCACTAGACCTCGTACCAGAACTTCTTTCGACCGAGCCCGACGTCAAAGCTTTCTGACAAGCTCTTTGATTATCGTGGAGCGACATATTTTTGGGTCTTCTCATCCGTAAGCATGGTTCGTGTTTGCTGGCAACCCCTCCTGTCTAGATGCTGATTTGATCCAAAATAGCAAGCAGATATCGAGGCACTGGTCCTGTCTGGCGAACTGTACAATGGTAAAGAACGTTCATCGTCGCCTACTCGATCAGAGTTGTCGGATGATGCTGGGTGGCACGATGATGAACTGGAACTAAGTCCGGAGGAACAAAAATACAAAGATATGGGCTATGATTCGGATACGGCGCGGAAGTACGCGCATAAGGCTCATGAAGATGCTAATGCACAACAAGAGTCGATAGGTATGGGACCTGGCCGGACGGGTGTCAAGGGCGTGATTCGGGATCATGACGAGGCGGCTGAATTGGAACGGGAAAAGAAGGCGAAGGAGATGGAGAGTTTGAGGATGAAAATGGAGGCGGGGACCCTTGGCGGGAAGACGTATTTGGAGGAGGAGAGGGAAAAGGCTGCAAGAGGAGAGGATCGGTTTGATGACCTGATTCTCAAGGAGTTGGAGAGAGAGGTGTCGAAGCGTGATGTGTTTGGTGCGCCGAGGGCGCGGTTTGGGTACTTGCGCGAGGTAGGAGTGAAACAGTTTGTGAAGGCTGTCGAGCAGGAGGGGAGAGGGGTATGGGTAGTGGTGCATATATATGATCCCGTATGTCCTCGTTTTGCTTGTTGCAACCTTGCGTTCATCTTTGGAACAGTCTTTGGATCGGTGCTATGTTCTTGACGACCTACTCGCACAACTTGCTAAAGATAATCCAACAACGAAGTTTCTTCGCGCAAGGGCGACTGCTCTGGAGTTCGCATTGCTCAAGCAGCCCCGGTCAAAACCCCGGCCGATACAGCGTCGGCTTCGGACGTACAGAGAAGATGACGACGAGTTCTTCGGTGATGAGCAAGATGAAGACGACGATGACGACCAACGGAGTGGCTCACGGGTAGATGACGACGATATCGACCTTGAGATGCTACCGACTCTATTGGTTTACCGCGATGGAGAGCTAGTGCACAATTGGGTTCGTGTTGACTGGGTAGCGGGAGAGGGGGGTGTAGAGGAGCTACTACGCAAGTGAGTTTGTCGGCTTGACTCTTCTCCGAGGCATTACTTAGTTTCGTTGGTAGCCACCATATCATTCAGCCAAACATCTTTTCGCAGGAGGATTACCTCCTTGATACAAATCACCCTGATTCTGATGATGGAGATTTCCAAGCAAGCTTGAATAGGATTCTCAAACGATCTGAAGGACACGACGATGATAGTGACTGGTAGCACCGCGCGATTGTGTCATATTTCCAGGTATGTATACGATATAGTTTTATTTATTTCATAGAATTACTATGGTGAGTTCAACATTACATGTAGTGATAACGGACCGCACTATTCTTGTGTCCACTGTATTAGGTGGTACTCAGATCTACTTCTCATCCTGCATTTGTTAGTTGCATTGTTTTGTCCATGGCTTGAAGGATAGCGTACGAGGTCATTGAAATATTTCACACAATTGATTCGACGTCGAAGGTTCCGCCGTGGTTTCACTCGAGCTGTCGAAGCGATGATATCATTTATGGGGATCAGTGGACCCTTGCAATACTCCTAGATGGGCATGTCACAGCTTTCCCCAGACGTCGTAATCTAAGCTCTTACCGGGCTACATACCCGGAGCATGAGGAGATTCTTGTCACTTGTCCTTATCCCGACATCTGTCGGCCACCATGGCCTCAACGTCCGGCTCTCCGAAGACACACCAACAACTAGTAGACCTATTGGAACACGATACGAAAGTCAAGGTAGCAGGTCCGTCGCCAAAAATTTCTTCACGTTACTGGTAGATTTAAGTGCTATGCATCACAGGAATTGACGGTATGTACATTATCTTCATATTACAACTCGCTTGGGTGATAATTACCACTTCTGCGCTCTCCTAGTCGATGGTGTCCTGCGCGGAAAGTTGCTTGTCAGTACCTTCCGCCCCAATAGCTTACCTCGCATCTGATATCAAGAACCTGTCAGTCCAAGGAGAAGTTCCTTAGCGCAGTCAAGACCGATGGCTTTGGCTTTTGCAGTGTCGTATTGTGAGTTTCATCTGGCCTCTCCACCAATTGCTCTTGTGACTCAATCTGGTCATTTGCAGTGGCTGGGATATGCATGATCAGGTATATTCTCGAGAGCTCCTGATATCCAACAAACGCAACGGCTACCGCGATCTACTCGCCTGGATAGACCTGACGACTTTTAGACGCATTCCTTGGGAAAACAACGTTCCGTTCTTTCTGTTAACGTTCAGGGATCCGGACTCGAAGGAGGCCCTGGCTGTTGATCCTCGAGGTGTTGTAGCTCGTGCGGAGAAACGCGCTGTTCAGGAGTTAGGATATGTTCCGTATGCCGGTGTTGAGTACGAGGTGAGCAAAAGGTCCGCTAGTCCCCACATATACGACCTTGACACGATTCCCTAGTACTTCAACTTTAAAGGTGTGCTGCGGTCGTATCATTTTTGGATTTCGACTCCTGAACGCTTCATAGAGACGCCCCATTCCGCTGCCGAGAAGGGTTTCGTTAAACTCAATCCCCTTACACCTGGCAGTGAGTCCCAATCAGTTATCGATCAGTAATCAATGCCTCAAGGTAGAACAGTGCACGGCTATTCCATGCTTAGGACTCAGCTTAATAATGACTATTTCCGAGATATCATGGACAAGGCCTTGGACTTTGAAGTGAACGTTGAGGGACATCGTACGTCGACACTAAGTTGAAACGGGATGGGATCATCGATTCCTGATCCACGATCCCTCAGACACTGAAACAGGGCCCGGTGTCTATGAGACCGCCTTGGCGTACACTAACGCTTTAAGGATGGCTGATAATGCGATTTTATTCAAGTATCTTGCGAAGAGCATTGGCATGAAGTACGACATAATGCCTAGTTTCATGGCCAAGCCATGGAGGGATGTACGTGCCAAGTAATTTCGTATTGCGTGATTTCACTCACGGCTACTCTAGCTTCCAGGGTGCAGCGGGTTGGTGGTTTCGTCAGGCTCTTGATTGAGCCTATTTTCTAACTGAGTGTGCAGGCATACCCACGTTTCCTTGCGCGACGAGTCCGGGAGAAATATCTTTGCCATACCCAAAGAGGATTTGGAATGCGGTAGAGCGGATGCTGTGAATGAAGATACCAAATTTATCAGCCGTGAAGCAGAACTATTTCTTGCTGGGGTCCTAGAGGGTCTTCCTGACGGTGAGCGTGACCATTAGCTACTGAAGCACGTTACTGAGATCTAAGGGCAGTCATGCCAATGGTAAAACACCAAACTGCCCCCAAAACACCCAGCTAACGCAGATGTCTGGCAGCTGGTTCCTACGATTAATGGGTATAAACGCCTCGTGGGCGGGGAAGCTTTCTGGGCACCCAATGCTGTTACCTATGGGTACGACTCACGCCAAGCATCGATAAGAATTATATCGCCACCATCTGTAGCGCCTGAGGCCACGCGTTTTGAAATCCGCGTTCCAGGCGCAGATATGAATCCCTACTACGCTTTGGGTGCCATATTCTTGTTAGGGATCAGAGGTATAAAGAAAAGAATCGAGCTGAAAGAGCCTCCGATCAGCCGTCTATCACCCTCGGATAAGCTTCAAAACAAGGTGCGTCGATATATTTGGATTCTATTGTTGGTTCTAGAGTGGGTCGTGGTTGATACTTTGTGGTGTTCGTAGATTAAGATGTTGCCCAGAACCCTAGAGGAAGCCACATTGCGAATGATGCGTCCTGACAGCATCGCGCGGGAGCCTGATGTATTCGGGAATGAGTTTGTAGAGCACTTTGGAGGGACGAGGTTGCATGAGGTGAAGGTTTGGAACGAGGCAGTCACGAACTGGGAAGGTTAGTGTCTTAAGTTCGGGATCCTTCACTTCGTGGCTCATTGTGATTCAGTTGAGCGATATCTGGAGCTTGCTTAATGATTCATTGACCTCGGTCGGATCATTCACTGTGCATAGAGTCGAAGATCGAAGAATTTAATACAGCATATGACACAGAACATTCACCATGGATAACAAGACTATAGAACACCACCGGGCAAACTCAGCTCCAAATCCACCTTGGGGATCACGTCGACTTCGGCAGCTTTTCGAACCAATGAAAGAAATGAGGCACGTCCTGACAGATTACATTCTCCATGGTTAGCATGAGGTTAATATGGAACGGTGTAGTTTGAGTGTTTACCTGTGATATGGCCTTTGGCATCTGAAGTTCAGCAATGAAATTCGGGATAAGTCCACCGGCATCGCTTGAAGTTGCCATGCGCCATTCCACGCGCCCGTCCTCAAGTTGCTTTATCCGCTCTACACTGACATAATAAGCCCGGACACCCTTTTCCTCGAGTTTCTGGAGTTCCTTGTCTTCGGAGAGATCAACGGGAATGGAGATGATAAGTCTGTGATTGGTTTATTACTACGCAATTCTGTTGAGATGAAAGTAGCTCACCCCGAAGGCGGGTTCGTATCCTCCTTGTGTACCACTTGGAGAACGGTGAACACACGATTGGATGCGGGGAAGGGTAACTTGTAGAATAGGGTCCAAATCTGCGCGGCGGGAGAGAGTTCCTTTACTTTTGTGACTTTGTTCAGGATTGGTATAAATCTGTAAGGAATGAACGCTCAATATGCTTGGTGGTGAGAGTAATGTCTGATTGACGCACTCTTTCTCATTCAGCGCCTTGTCCTTAGCCATTTTGTCCCAAAGCTGGTCGAACGTAATTTGTTCAGATGGATGCTCACTAACGCGACAATACCAGTTGCTGATGTTAGGAGGGCTTGCTGGACGAGAGAGGGTCTTGACAATAGTGAAATATGTTTTCCCCGTCTTCCACGACTCGGTCGACTCGATGAGCTCACGACCGGCCGCGATAATTGACTCCTCGGACGGAATCTCTGGTTAAATGAGCAGGCGAAAGGCTTCTTAGGCGAAGAAAGCAGATATACCTGAAAGTTTTAGCGGCCTTATGGTCAGGAGGGGTTTCGAGTCTGCCATGCTTTGCAGTGAGAGGAAAGGATGGGTGAAGCCTCTGTGGGTAGCTAGGGTTCCTATTTTTAACCCACGGTGTGGAACGGTCATACGCCGAGGAAGTCAGTGACCGATGAAAATTAATTATTATTTAGTCTACACTTCTGGGTGTCTGGTGTATCCCTCTAAGATGCTTGCGAACGAGTTAGTTTACCTGTGCGGTCACAGGCTGCCGAAGATTTTCATTGAGGTTGACTAGACCGAAGTAACGACTGCGTCCGCGTCCAGCTTCGTCACGGGGAAGAACCTCTCCACGCTCCAGCACGACACCCACGAACCGACGCGTCCCGCGCATCCATTTCTCCTTGTAGAAGCGAACAAAGCCGGGGGCTGTGGCGTATATTGTGTGGTCGCGTCCCATCTTGACCTGAGTACAATTGTGTCGGTGGAAGAACAATGCGTAGTACAAGGGCACGTACATGTTGTCCGGGATGGAATAGAGTACCACGCTGACGCACAATAATGTTGCCAGGGATTACATGTTGGTCTAATAAAGGACATAAGTAATTGTGAATAAAACAAGAACAATTGCAACATACCTGAGAACTTTTTGATGCCTAGGCGCTTACCCGGAGAGCCTCCATGGTTGTGCACCGTGCCTCCTGCACGTTTTGTGGCGGTTCTGATTGAGCCTGCGAACCGTCGTTAGAGAAGTTGGAATGAGTCAGATGTTGGCGAACCTAGCAGAGAAAATGGCGACCGAGCAGCATCTACGCAGCGAGTCAAGAAAGACATGTCGAGGGCGGTTGCGCAGTACACTGCCCGAGTCAATATTCAAAGTGCGTTATTCAAAGTGGCACGGGCCCGTCATCGGCAATCACCGAATAGGGCTCCTGTGTAATCATATATGGCCTCGCCACTCATTACTCCTCCATCACCAGCTCCCACATAACAGCTTTTTCAAACACTCACTCCCTCACTATAACTCGAAATGGTTCTCCTAGTCACTTCCGACAACGAGCAATTCCACGCCGACAAGGAGGTCGTTGAGCGCAGCGTCCTCATTAAGAATATGCTTGAAGGTATATATCGAACCACATTTCCAGCGTTACACTGGTCTCATTCATGTTTCTTCACCCCTTTTTGTGTAGATGTTGGTGAATCTGATCAACCTATCCCACTTCCCAATGTATCCTCCAGCGTGCTCAAGAAGGTGAGTTGTGATTCTCGCATTATCAATTTCGATCATTGACGCCTGTCACTTAGGTTCTTGAGTACTGCGAGCACCACCGGGGCGAGCCCCTCCCTTCTGCAGAATCCGAGTCTAATCAGGATGAGACACGCAAACGTACAACTGACATCAGCGAGTGGGATCAAAAGTTCATCACCGTCGATCAGGAGATGCTCTTTGAGATTATCCTTGCTGCAAACTACCTCGATATCAAGTCTCTCCTGTAAGTTTTATTCGGACTCACTTGCAACTTTGTGGCACTGAATCTCTATCACAGAGATGTGGGTTGCAAGACTGTGGCTAACATGATCAAGGGCAAGACGCCCGAGGAGATCCGGAAACTCTTCAACATCGTGAACGACTTTACACCCGAAGAGGAAGTGAGTTGATTTATAAATTCATTTTGAAGGTTTGCTAAACGCGAAAACCAACACTGTACAGGCACAGATCAAGAAGGAGAACGTGAGTTGCCTACAATCCTTCGTTGCCATTGTGACACTTATCATTGTAATCAGGAATGGGCTGAGGATCGCTGAGCCCCCACACTTATCGTACTTTCATTCCATCTACTTGTCGTTGTATCATTGTCATAATCACCACCTTGCACTGAACTTGCATTGTCTGTACGGTTTTCAATGTTCTTCAACGTTCTACGATATGCCGCACGGGCCCTTATTGAGTACGCGTCTCCACCGCAAAGCGCGGTTCCTTACGTAATCCGTATTAAGCAGCCCCTTTGGCGTCTAAATTGCTACACCTGTTCGCCTGTACCCACAACTGTCTTTCGTCCTATGCCTATCCCCGACCTTCCTGGGGACCCTGTTCCACGTAATTCCGAGCAGGAACGCTGGCTCAAAAACCATGTTGCCAGACTGTGCCAGCTTGATCATGATCGGTGGGTTGCAACTACGTGGTACATGAGTAAATTAGTACAAACCGGCTTATATTCGGCTGCTTGTAGATTTCCAGGAAGCCAGCCCGTCAGTTTCGGTGTGAAGGATCTTGCCAGACTGGAAACACAGGAGCAAGTTTTCCTTGACAATTCTGCAAGCTTCTGGCTGACGGTCTTTTGCCACTTAGTTTCTGGGTATGCGAAAAGTCGGACGGTGTTCGAGTGCTCTTGCTAGTTTTGACAGATGCTGCCACTGGTGAGCAGACGACCTTCATTGTGAGTCTCCGTACTACTCTCGTGTCCACGAATAACCGCCCTCTCTCTCACAGATTGACCGCCATAATACCTACCGTCAGCTTAGCGGGCTTTACTTTCCTCACCACGAAAACCCTGTGAAACCGCTTTTGGACACGCTTGTGGATGGCGAGCTGGTCATTGATGTAGATCCCATTACCAAGCAGGTTCGTTAAGCCGTCTCTTTGGTCGTTGCCGGCTACCTGGCCAAAGCTGACCCGTGGTGTAGGAAACCTTGAGGTATCTAGCGTTTGACTGCCTGGTCGCGGACAACCAGAATGTCATGTCCAGGCCTCTTGACAAACGCTATGGGGTATGTCTCCTCTATCCGTGTCAGTGTGATTTCGCCACCAATCTAAATCGAATAGCGTCTAAACGCTTGGTTCTACAAGCCATACTCGAAAATGATGGTGGACCATCCACATATGGCTGAGCACCAGCCTTTCAGGTACATCTTGTCCCGTACACCAGTAAAGGGTATGGCTCATCGGTCATCCAGCATCGCAGTGAAGCAGATCTTATTCTCATACCACGTCAAGGCCGTTTTCGATGGCATTCCGTCACTCCAACACGGCAACGATGGCCTCATTTATACTTGTGTCAACACACCTTACACACCGGGGACAGACAACAACATGTATGTATACCTCTCTTATGCTTCCTTCCTGGGCTCAATTTGTGCGGAAGACTGAAGTGGAAGCCTCCTTCGGAGAACTCCATAGATTTCAAGCTCGTGCTCCGTTTTCCACCTCTCAGAAACGAGCCAAACAAGCCGGACTTCCATGCAAAGCCCCTGTTTTTGTTACATGCCTGGTGTGGGAGTGAGCGAGGTCAGGCAAAGTATGAGCAATATGACGAGATGCATGTCGATGGTGAAGAATGGGAAAGGTGCGTGTTTCCCTTCGTTATTCTCACACACGTGTGTATTCATGCTTTTGAACCAAGGCTAAAACAAAGTGGCGAACAAGTTGATGATCGGATTGTCGAAGTGCATTGGGATCCTGAAATCTCCCACTGGCGTATGATGCGATTTCGAGACGATAAGCCCAATGGAAATCACATCAGTGTCGTGGAGAATATCATTCAAAGCATCGCAGAAGGTGTTGAGAAAGAGGCAGTAAGTAATCCGCTCCTTTCTTACCTCATTTTTGCATAACTAATTCCTTTTCTCTTATTCCATTACCAGCTTCTTAGACGTTCGGACGCTGTCCGTAACGCCTGGAAGGCACGTCAAGGACAACCACCCTCTGCATCACAACAGCAATCACAAATGCCTCCGCCTTCAAGGTCGATGGCACCACCTGCGCCATCCATGGCGAAGCCACGTACAGCCTCTATGCCACCCTTAGAACTTCGCTACGGCCCCCTCGCGGCGTCGATTTGGAGCAAAGTTTCTGGACCGCCTGTTTTTGCCGGGATGCACCGTTGACGTCGATTGTCGGACCACTTCTCCCGACTCCTCGCTTCTTCAACGTCTCCCCATAGTTTCTGCCGCAGCCCTGTTCAGGGAATCAGGTGCCGACTCGCTTGAAACTCAAGTCTCTCAACGATATGTTCCTTGAATCCACATATCACCAATCATCATCGCCATTTGAATCTTGATGACCTTCCACTCGCAGGCTCTAGGGTTGTCTTTGATTTCCCGTCCACCTAACTTATGGCTTACACCCCCCGCATTAATATCCTACCCACAACCTAACAACCCATCTAATCGAGTTCTTGCCTTGAACACCTTCATGCCTCACTACCTCCATGGATTATGACTGCATCCCCTCGTCGGACTTCCTAAATCTCCTAGGGACACCGGAACCCCACCCATCGGGGAACCACATCTTTTGGCCGGGTGGCTCAAAAGCGGAACAAAAAAAGAAAAGTTTGGAGCCGAGGCAATCTGAATAAGAGTGGTCAGGGGGTTTAAGATATCGCCCTACCACTCAGAGTGCCCGCGATTTCACCGACTAGGCTAATCCTTCCGCTAGCACTTCGGTGACGCAGTCAGAGTTCAGCTCGTATGGAACAAGCCCTGCCCTCAGGGCCTTCCGACGTGTGTTTGACCTGATGGACATTATGTCTTAAATTGGTGTTCCCCCACGCATGTATTTAATGAATATGTATCTTGACCTCGTATTTCTTTCATACTCAGATGTGCTATTTAACTATATGGCAATGATATAAATACAAATGAAACAGAAGTAGGGTTAGATCTCAGGACTCGATGGTCCTGAGCCCATTCCTAATAATGACGATGACGGCCACAATAGCAATGAAGGATTGTAGGCACCTTACATTCTCTTCGATCTGTGCGTGTACGGGGCTGCTTTCTGGGTTAGGAAGCCTTAGATAGGACTAAAAATTGACCCCCTTCTTCAGGTGTAAAGTTGCTCACCGCCCTGAAGAGCTTCCAGATCGCCTCAGGCTTCTGTTCTATTTCAGCCAGAGTCTTGCAACAATCTCAGTCATAGACATCTAAAACGAGACACCGCATATGGAAGAACTAGCGTCGCATTATTTACAATCATTTGCAGTCACCGTTACGCTGTCATACCCTATGCTAGCCTATGCTGTGTGACAAAGTCCCTCATCCTTGAATATCCTAAACCGGGAGGTGATCAGTGATAAACCCATACATAACACTCACCAGAGGCAGATCCGAATGAAAAGGTCCCACTGAGGATAACATAGGAATTGAATGCGTGAGAACTACACTAGACCTGTATCATCCGTCTAAATCCATGATACCATTCACAGGGACCTTCATCTTGGTCCTTCTCCAGTGACTCATTATCCTTGCATCCCTGTCTCCTACTCAATACCCCTTCCAAACGCTCACACCTCTCACTCAACTTGATAATGGTCCTTCTCGTCTCTTCTGACAACCAACAATTCCGTGTTGACAAAGAAGTTGCTGAGCGTAGTGCCTTCATTGGGAGCTTCCTTCAGGGTGCCTCAACTCACACTCTTAGCACTGCCATAGTCTCATCCTCATACCTTTACACTCTTCCATGTAGATGTTGATGAACCTGTCCAACCTATCCCACTTCCTAATGTTTCATCCGCTGTGCTCGAGAAGGTGAGTTATTGTTGTTGTATTGCCAGTTTCGATTCTTGATGCCTCTCACTCAGGTTCTTGAATACTGTGAACACCACCGTGGCGAGCCCCTCCCTTCTATAGAAACCGAGTCTAATCAGGATGAGACACGCGAACGTACAACTGACATCAGCGAGTGGGATCAAAAGTTCATCACCGTCGATCAGGAGATGCTCTTCGAGATTATGCGTGCTGCGAACTATCTTGATATTAAGCCTCTCATGTAAGTTTTACCAGGTCTTCCTTGACATCCTGGCACTAATCGTCCATGACAGAGATGTTTGTTGCAAGACTGTGGCTAACATGATGAAGTACAAAACGCCCGAGGAGATCCAGAAACTCTTCAATATGGAGGACATTTTCATGCCCAAAGTGGAGGTGAGTCGATCTATAAATTTATCTTGAAGGTTCGCCGACGCGGAAACCAACTTTCTACAGGCGCAGACCAGGGAGATCGTGAGCTGCATGCTAACCCGGCGTCGCACTAGACACTTATTACCGTTATTAGCCCAGGGCCTAGGACTGAGTGCACCGATAATGCACACTTTTTTCTTTTACCCGTTGCGTTCTTGTCATAATCACTACCTTCCACTGAATATATGCGTGGTTTCTGCTGTGCGTAATTTTCAACATTCTTGTGCGCCGCGCGGGCCCTTATGCACATGTGGGAGTATTGGTCTGCATCTTCAAGTGTAGCTCCAACGCAAGGTTAAGCAACCTGTTAAGTGACATATATTCCTTGTCCCCGCCTGCCATTCCAGATCTTCCTTGGGACCGCTGTTTCAGATTTCCAGGACGTCAGCCCGTCAATACTGCAGTTTCGATAGACCTCGCCAGGTTGGAACTACCCGAGCAAGTCTTCCTTTGAGCTCCGATGAGCTTCTTCTTGACGTTCTTTCTCCACGTAAGTTGTCTCTGAGGATGCGGAAAGCTGAATAGTGTTCGAGTGCCTCTACTAGTGGTGGCTACCGCTTGTCGGCAGACAATTTTCCTCATTGTAAGTCTCAGCACACTCTAGTGAACCGCTTCTAGACACACTCATAAAGGGTGAGCCCATTATCGACGTGGATTCCCTTTTGCGGCCAGGTAATACGAATGCTAATCTGACGTCTTCCGAGGCAGCACCGGTGGTGGGTCATTTGTTCCCCTGGGCGATGTGTCCGCTTGACCAAACTGACCCTCCATGCAGGAAACCCTGGGGTATCTAGCCTTTGACTGCATGGTCGCGGACAACAAGAATGTCATGTCCGAGTCCCTGGACAATGCTATGAGGCAAGTCTCCTCTATCCGCACCAGCGTGACTTGGTTCAGCAATCCAAATCAACTAGCGTTCACCGGCAAACGTTTGGTTCCACAAGTCATATTCTAAGGCGATAGTAGACCGTCCACATGTGGCTGAGTATCAGCCTTTCAGATTTGTCGTATCCCACACATCGTCAGGGATTCTGCTCACTGGTCACCCAGCATCACAGTGAAGTAGATCTTATTCTCATACCGCGTGAATGCCGTTCACTATGGGATTCCGTCCCCTCAACATGACAACGATGGCCTCATCTATACTTATGTCGGCACGCCTTACCTCCGGGACAAGCCACAACATGTATACCTCTCCTAAGCTTCTTCTTACGGCTCAATTGTGGAAGATTGAAATGAAAGCCACCTTCGGAAGACTCGATAGATTTCAAGCTCGTGCTCCATCTTCCACCTCTCAGCCAGGCTCTTCACGGAAAACCCCAGTTCTGTTGCATGCCTGGTGTCAGGGCGATTGGGTTCGGGCAAAGTATAAATAATATGACGAGATGCAATCGACTGTCACGAACAAGAAAGACGTGTTTCCCTGCACCGTTATCCTCAAATGCGTATATATTTATGCTTTCGAGCTAAGCAAAGTGGCCAACGAGTCGATGATCGAAGTGCTGAAGTGTATTGGAATTCCGAATCCGGGACGGTTAACCCGATTGAAAATATCAACGTCGTGGAGGACATCACTCAAAGTATCACAGATGGTGTTAGAGTGTGGCAGAGGGATTTGTGGCTGTTATCGTGGCGCAGAAGGTGGCTGTCCTTGACGTGCCTTCCAGGCGCTGCGGATCGCGTCCAAACATCTTAAGAGCTGGTGATGGAGTAGCAGAGAAGGAATTAGTTGCTGACTTATATGCATGGAAGTGAGATAAAAGGGGACTAATTACTTACCACCTTCGAAGTCCATGGCGAAACCACATACTTCGCTACAGTCTCCTTCAAGTTGAGCGAAGTTTCCGGGCTGCCTATTTTTGCCGAAACTCAATGTTGACGTTGATTGTCGAACCCTTCGCTTCTCCGGGTCCCTCGCTTCTTCAAACGTCTCCCAGGTAGTTTCTGTTGAGTTTCATTCAGGGAATCGGGTGCCGACTCGCGTGAAACTCAACTGTCCCAAAGATATCTTCCTTAGATCCACATATCATCAGTCGCCATCACCATTTGAATCTTGATGATCTTCCATTTACAGGCGCTACGCTTGTCTTACGCTTTACACCCCCGCATTGATATCCATCCTATCCACAATATAGCAACCGCATCTAACCGACACCTTGCTTCCCCTTGCAGTTTACTATCTCTGGAAAACCTTCACACCTCCCAACCATGATGATGGACTACTACAACACCCTTCGCCGGACTTCTTGCGTCTCCCAGGCACACAGAACCCTATCTACTGAGGAACCGCATCTTTTGATGACAACGATATTTGTCTTGCATCGAGCTAACTGCGGTGGTCGGTGATAAGAATGTGGCGCTCATAGGAGCTGCGGCCCAAGGAGGTGCGG
Organism: Podaxis sp. C-F-92630; assembly: GCA_018524945.1. Lineage (NCBI taxonomy): Eukaryota > Fungi > Basidiomycota > Agaricomycetes > Agaricales > Agaricaceae > Podaxis > Podaxis sp. C-F-92630. The sequence goes on from JAEUWS010001247.1 coordinate 94,061, forward strand.
ATCCCCATCGGGGCTCATGTTATAAAATGAACAGCATTCTTAGCGTTATGATGGCTCTCTTAGCGTGGTGCTGAGGAATGACTTGAATAGCTCCCGTATGCATCAGATACTGGATAGCCTGTCAAGAGTTCCAGGTATGCGGGTCGAGGGGATATCACGAAGCCTGTCAAGCAGGACTCCTGATACAAAGGGTAACTCGCTGCAGAATGCGTGTAATTGAGCCTCGTCGGCTTTAGACTCGATGAGACTAACAGGAAATGGGATTTTCTTCTACTCGGATATGAAAAGAATATGAAGAGAAATCGTGACAAGTTTCGTTAACATTGACAGGCAGATATTTCGAGAGCAACGGATAACAAAAGGGAGCATAGTGAGTACGAACGGGAATGGAATGCATATCTAATCGTTACAAATGAGGGGACAAATGGAACGAGGAGGAATGATGGAAAACGATGAAGCTCTTCAGTTAATTGAATAGATGCAAAATGCGTGAAGTAAAAAAGATAAAAGAATAACTGCAACTAACGCTGTCATCGCGGATCGTCGTTACCGTACTGTCGCGTCTCCACCTGAACGCATTTAAGATGGAGAACAACCACAGCTAATCATAACTGAGAACAGAAGAGAAAGTTCAAGCAATATAAACAGGTCGTGAACATGAATCATGGCGATGATGCAGATGAGATGATAAACAAGAATATGAAAAGAAATGACAAAGAGATTGTATGAAGATGAGGGAAATGTGAAGAGATGGGAAAGATGGAACTTTCGTGGTCAAGGTGCTTTTGCAAATGTGCGATGGTGGATACGTGTATGTGGGAGCCATAGAACTCATGGTCCAAGGCAAAGGGGGAGGATTACGCGGTTGGGCGATGGTTTTTGGTTTTTGGATACCGGCAAACTTCAGTTCAAGAAGTCGGGTGCAGAGGAAAGAGGTGAGATGGAGAAGTCAGCATAGTGACTGGGTGCATCAACGCGCAGGGAGTGCGTATCCGCAAAAGTGAAGGAACGAATGAGGGAAGGGGCCAACGTGTGGCGAGGGACACGTCTCAAGCGGGGTAAGGGGGGTAAGGGAGAGTCAAGAAAGCCCAGGTCCAACTCTGAAGGGACGTCTTCGAGCAGGTTCTCTGCGAACTCCGGACTAGATTCAACAGAGGATGATGAAGAATCACGTCCGTGGCGAGCGGGAGTGCTCGGAGAGATCGAAAGAGCTGCAAATTGTGCGGTGGGCAGAACGGGAAGATTCTGCATTAGGTAAGAGGTGTGTGTAAGTGCAAGTGTGGATTATGAGGTAGATTCTATTGGTGGTACCTCTGGAATATCTTCTACGGTGTGTGGGACCCAAGGCAAAGGCGAAAGGCTCGATGGGTGTTCAACACCTACATCGTGGCTGGCAGGAATGCTCCCGATAAGTCCCCGGTTGCCCTCGAAAGGGGCATCGTCGGCGTCGTCGGCATTAGGATCGCACTGTCCCTCGGTGACCCTCCACCAATCGATGTCAGCGAGAACACGTCTCCCAGATGTCTCCGAGGCTGAAGAGCGCCTGTTGTTGCGGGCGCGGACAGCAGTGGAGGAGGGTGAACTGGAGTAAGAGTAGGGGGAAGAGCGTACAGCAGGAGAGGACGCTGTCCGACGGAGGGATGGCATGGCGGACGACACGAGGAAGGTGGAGGTGACTGCGAGAACAGCTGCCTGACGCAGTGCCTTGAGCGTTTGGAGGGTGGACACCAGAGAGATGAGAACCTGCCAATTTTCTTTATATATTTCTGGCAAAACGTCACACTCGACATCCCGTTCCCGTCACTCTCGCCACAAGATCCTCCATCATCCCTGCCCAACCTTCCTCCGCGGCAACACCCCGTACCGCAGCGACTTGCGATAGACACTAGACAACTCACTAGATATTAACAAACCATGTATTGTTTTCTGGCCACGACCAGCTACAAGGTCGCCAGGTCTTATCAGCATTCGCAGGGTCATTCCATTTTCAGTTACAAACTCTGCACAAGGTTGCTCTGTGTCACCTGGTTGACATGCTTCGATTCATTCCGATATCAAGTACTCCCCTTCACATCCTTCAACGATCTCGTAGTCCTCACCGACACACGGCGACAGTGCCGTCTTGAGCTCTCGACTTCTGGATCCTCCTCACTTTATTCGACCTTGGTAAGGTCATTCATCTCAACGCATGTCTACCTTGCCACAGTGATAATTCACCTGTCAATGTGATTGGCGACCCTGGTTTCCATTGCGGGAGTCTGGCAAGACCGGTGACACGGCCCCACCCACGGTCCACAACGGCCAAAACTCCTCGCTGGTTCCCCGGATCTATTCCACTTTCTTCCTTCCCCATGATGTTATGGAACACACATTACCCTCCATTCGAGCTCTTTTTCTTCTTGGTACGGCCTGAGGCCGCTAACATGCTGAATAATGTGCTTCCGATTTCAAAACCTCATGGCGAATCCACGGATCACTCCATTTGGTTTTCGGGTGGTTATGCTTGATGAGGATTTACATCCCTCCACCTATATTTTACTGCCACTTGGACGCGTTTCTCAGTACGCTAACACCGATAGCTTCGATATGACGCGCAAAAACGCGTAAAAGCGCGTCGAGACCATGCCAATTAACGTGTCTAGTCGCGCTAGGGTCCGCGCCCATTAACCTACAGTTGTTCATACTCTTCAGGCAATCATGACCAGTCTATTAAGCTCCACTTCTTCAACAGTTCACTTATCATTGGACAGTAGCTTGAAGTATGTCATGTTAGTTGCTCTGATTGGTCTCGGTTCCACATGTTCCCACTGGCCCAGTGGAAGGTAAAGGATGCAAGTTCACACATGATCTTATTTCATCGATCCCCAAATGCCATGGATGTCCTCAAAGTCTCTTTCTACTTATACGAGGGAAGTAGGCTACCCTTCTTGATTACCAATACCTTCACTAGCCACTGGAATCCTGGTCAAGGGGCTCAACCGTCTGACCAAACTAGCTTAGGTGGGAGTTAACAGTTCCTCGGCTCGGCTTATTTTGATGCTAGGACGGTCTAACACCTCCACCATCATCCCGTCTCTCGTCATCCATCAAGAGCCAAACACATCGAGGCTGGAAGTCACCGGGTCCTTTGACCACTTATACTTCGTGCCGACTCCACAATCAGCGTCATGCCACTGATGACAAGACGGCGCTACCGCATCTCCCCTTACTTACATTGTAAACGTCATGTCCTTTATAAGAGGTGATAAGGAGTAGATTTAATGTGCAGCCAGACACAGGGATCCCATGAATAACCCTCGCAGCCGAAATTCATATGAAAGAGGACTCATTATAATAAGCCTTCTATCAGGCGTTGATCTTCTCCCTCTTGATGTTCGTGCGGTTGGTAACGAATAGGTACTTATAGCACTGGTTGAATAGTTCTAGAGGGGGATATAATAAGAAATACACCAATACCAATGCGCATCCATCCTCTCATGCCAACTAGCCACCATCATGTGCAATTTTGTGAACGTCTGAACTCGCGACGTCTTGTCATCAAGTCACTGAGGATCGTGGCTTCGAGAAGTCTGGGGTCATGTCGGCATTATAACTATGTAAAATCTATCGGCACGGCGCGGTCGGAACTGAGCTCTGTGGGCTGCGGACTGCAAGTTCTCTTTTAATCCGAAACTTCTCTGGGGACTATACATCACAGCGCGCTGTTAGCGCACTATTTTCGGAGTACTTATGCAGTGTGGGGTTAAGTATCTGTCATGACTGTCAAGCAACAATTACTAGATGCATCCCTGTCTCCTGGGATCTGAACATTGTTTTTGTATTGAGAACAGCGCTCTCCTCTTGGAATGGAATGATGGTTTCCCGGATAACCTCATCTTCAAGTTCGTGTGCTAGGACTCTTCGGCCGACCTGGGTTCCACTTGAAGAGGCTAAATATGGGACGGCTATCCATTAGTACTTAGTTCCCGTGTATCGCCCCGAAAACTCGTAGCTATTGATGTTGAACCCTCTCCCTTTCCCTTGGAAGAAAGGGGTGAAGTAGAATCATGGAGGCCTGTCAAATGTAAGTGCTAGTTTCATGGAACCACATCCCAAGGTTAAGTTTGAGGGTGTAAGTATGGCCGAGTTCCACAAAACGATCGCCATCAAACACGTGTATCCCAGTGGACGTGAATTCATTAGAGTGTCGTGTGTACGGATTATATGGATTGCATGGATTATTCACCCCAGTAACAGTAACCATGAAATGCAAGAGCGATAGGGTGAGAGAACTGCTTATGCATGCAAAAGGCCAAGATTCTGGTTTGCATTCCCCATTTCGATTTTGCTCGTTTGCGTCGGAAAGCCCAGCGCGAATATTTGCATCAGAAGCTTGCAGTGTGAACTTGTATACCGCTTTCAGGCACCTGATTTCTTGCATGGAGCCAAAGTAGTGTCCGCTATGTCGTATAAGTATCACACGACACTAGCAGCAAGAGTGACCCATAACGCGACGCCGACTTCTAGTGGGCTCGGCGATGTCTTCGGAGACCACAGATTATCCTCGGAGTATAACGGACACAACTACTTGACAATGCTGATAGTTATGGGAAACAGGTACACTCCCGCTTCTTTACTTCCGTTCTTTCTGTTTCGATTTCTTCACACCGTTGGCACTTCCGTAAGTGAGGATGATGCGAACTATTGTCTTCTCCGGTTGCCGCGAGAATTTTGAGGAACCAACAGTGCGAGAATAGGGAATGTAGAGGTTGGACCGCATGGTGCGTGTTGCGCATGGATGAGGTGTTGGAGGCAAAGGGATTGGATGCAGCGTGATCATGGGGCGAAAGCTGTGTGATGGCGAAGCTATTCTCAGTATAGTCTTAAGGTTAGTACCAGTCGGGATTGAGATACTGCGCTCATCGAGAATAGGACGGCCGAGGATGGCGATACCTTCTACACGCCTCTTTTGGAGATAGGTGGAGACCCTTTTCAAAGCCCCCGATTTTCTCTGGCCTTATCAATTTGGTTGTTTCCACAAATTCAAGCGTCGTGGACGGTCGAGTTCACTGTCGCCTGTGCTTTTGAGGCCCAAAGTTGGATGAGGGTTTCCAGCATCCCTGTGCCATAAAGGTTCTTGTGATATCGGGGATAGATAATCGAGGGGTCGATAGCGATAGTCTGATGATGTGTTCAAGCCGAATGCTGAATGTTGAAACGTTGATCGCCGGAGGCCAAACTGGGGCGCTGACAGGCACAAGGAAGAGAAATCAGCTTCTCTTTGGATACCTTTATTTGGCAAACGCGCTCTTGTATTCTCGCTCAAGCCTCATACTGGATCTGGAAGAGTGGCCTCGGGACCGCAGGAGGGTGTGAGGGCTTGCACTGGGTTTGCGCAAGACGACCAGGCCAACGCCAAGGAGCCTTTATCTCCCACTTGCATTATGTAAGTGAAATCGATCAATGACGGCGCCAGTGAAGCCTATGGTCCGGTTCAACAGGGTAGACCGACGTAGAAAATGCATGCTTAATTGCTCTCTCTCTTATCGGCTATACGTCGTTAACCGCATCTTCCTCGTCAACTACTATGTCCGGTTCTGTTTCTATCTTGTACGGCGCTGTTATCACGCCAGTTGATGCCTCAACCTGGAAGGCAATGCCTAGGTGTTTATTCGCGGTAGGCCCAACGGGTGATATCGAGTGGCTGTTCGAACACATAGAAGAAGACAGGTTAACAGAGGCGCTGGGTCAAAAGGGCCATTCGACTGCCGAGGCAGTGACTCTCCAGAAGGGAGAATTCCTCATTCCAGGTTTTATAGACACTCACACAGTGCGTGGATCTTACTGAATACAATCACAATCGCCACTAAAGGAAGTCTTATCTTGAAGCATGCGGCGCAGTTCCCAAACCTTGGATCGTCAGTCTTAATCACATTTACCACTCCTTAGAAGTGCTGACAATGATTGCAGTGGCGGCCAGTATGAGCTTCTGGACTGGCTGAACAACGTCACGTTCCCTAAGGAAGCTCAGTTTGCGGATGTAGAGTTTGCGCGGGAGGCTTATCGTGATGTTGTCCGTAGATCACTCGATTGCGGCGTGCGTTAGCATTCGTTCTTTTCTTGCGTCTCATTAACGTCCGGCTTCCAGACAACAACATCCTGCTATTATGCCACGCTCCATCTCGAAGCCACCAAGATTCTCGCAGATACCGCACATAACCTAGGCAAGTCTTCTACGTCAGAGCTCGATTACCATGACCTTATTAATTCCCAATTCTTCAGGGCAACGAGCGTTTATTGGGGTACTCGTTGCCTCAAGTTTCACGATATGGATGCTTACAATACTTATTAGAAATGCAACATGGATCGCAATGGAGCGAACCCGGACTACTACGTAGAGAAGAACGCGCGCGCCTCCCTTGATGACACTTCGGCTCTTATATCTTATATCCATTCTCTCCCTTCTATACCCTGTGACTCGAGTATTGGCACCGTGCCAGAACCCCTCGTACAGCCGATCTTGACTCCCCGCTTCGCAATCTCGTGTACAAGCGAACTCCTTTATGGTATTCGTGACCTCGCGAACCAGCACGACGCACAATACCCCGACCGACCCCGTATGCGGATTCAGACGCATATCTCAGAGAATCTTTCGGAAATAGATTATACTCTCGAATTATTCCCCGAAGCAAAGTCTTACGCCGATGTTTACGATTGCTACGGTTTGCTCAGAGATACCACAGTTTTGGCGCATGCAGTCCATTTGACGGACAGTGAAATCGAGTTAATTAAGAAGAAGAACGTAGGGATCAGTCATTGCCCAACGAGTAACTTCAACTTGAGGAGTGGCGTTGCACCAATCGGGAGATACCTGGATGAAGGAATGAAGGTGCGTGGCGTTGATTTTAATTTTCTATCATTTCATTGATTTTTCTTCATCTCAGCTTGGCCTTGGGACCGACGTATCAGGTGGATATTCAGTATCCATGTTAAATGCAATCCAAAATGCATCCATAGCGTCCAAAGTCATTGCAATGAATACAGTGTCCTCGACGCCACGCGACAAACCACTTCCTTCGCCTCAGTCTAACCCGCCATCTGGACCTGCCTCTATATCCAACCCTTCCATCCCACGTTTTGCCGGTCGTCAACTCCCTATCCAAACACTCTTCTATCTAGCTACGCTAGGAGGAGCCAACGTTTGTAGTCTCTCTAGCAGAATTGGCTCCTTCTCCCCAGGGAAGAGTTTCGACGCGCTTTTGGTCAGCGTCTTGGATGAGACCGGTGCGATGGGAGTGTGGGGGAAGGAAGCCAAGTTGGATGGTGACGTGGATGCGGATAAGAGGAAGTTGGAAGAGAACTTAGAAAGGTTTTTATTCTGTGGAGATGACAGGAACATCCTCAAGGTTTGGGTCCAGGGTCGTCTTGTGGGAGGTAAGGCCTTCCAGAAGTAACCGGACTATGAGTAGGTCATGCGTGGAACTCCTATCCTCAGTGGCCGTTGTTGTAACAAGTCTTGGAGCTCCAGGCTTCTCATCTCCTGGACTTTCATGGCATTCTTCGATGGCGGCTTTGACTTTACATACATTGTAGATTAATAACGCTTGTTCAATGTACGGGTGGACCAGACCAAATGAGAGAAATGAGAGGGCATCCAGCTTAATGATTAAACAACTCGGAATGATCAGTCGATTATAACTGGCCTTGTTCCTATTAGTGGGTGTCTGGTCACTTTGTTTCTTTTTTTAAAAAATAAAAGAACTCCAACCTCATAAAGCCTGATGTTCCTCAATGACTAAGAATCTCGTCACTCCGACAACATTGGCAGCAAGCAGGGATATGCTCTCCTGTCAGCGGATTCGTTGGACTCGTTGCCCGCGTGAGCTGAGAGCTTGGAAGGTGCCACCTCAACTGAAGATGACGGAACTTCTACCAAACCTCCGAATTACAAGTGACGGGACCTACGACCTAAGATGTTAACATCTAAAATAAATTATTGAGATCCTAATCGGTGCCTTGGTACGAAATATTCCGTGTATTATAGTCTGGTGACC